>PVIU01013449.1:0-55866 GCA_004026605.1 Ondatra zibethicus | reverse complement strand
CTTAGGAGACTCGGAGGTGATGTAACGAAGCACTGAACATGGTGGGAGGTCAAGACTCAATTAACTGCTTCAAAGAATGTACTTATATTATCTTGAATAAATCTCTTTCTCTATGTCTCAATTTACTGTATTCTATAATAAGTGAATTTAGCCTGGCTGTGAAATGTTTTTATAGTGAATCCTAAACTATAAATTCATTGTAGTAAACTACTAGAAATACCTTTCTGATATACACAAATAAAAGCATTAAACATTGATACTCTGCATTTTCAAAACCATGTATATAGTATAGATTTTTTATGACAGAGTTATAGAAAAATGATGGGTATTAATAGACTGATTAACTTATTAATAATTTAAAAATCAAAATAAGTTCTGTTGAGTTTTGTTCATAAGTTTTCACAAAACTTCTGATCTACATAGATAAGAAGTTGTTATTGGCCCTCAGAAATGGTAGCTAACTAAAAAATGTAAATCTCTTCAACCAGAAATTTTCTATATTCCTCTCACCCTCACTAGAACAATCTGTAAAAAAAAAGGGTATCATTACAATTTAAACATTCTAGGGTAATATCTATTTCTTATGGATGAAATGTGATACAAGCTTACCTAATGTGGTCTTCAAACTAAGTTTTACTGATCCTATCTTTATTCATGTCCACAGCTTTCACTTAATTTCTGTCATGGAAAATTTGGCCCCATAAGTAAACATATTATGGTAAATATTTCAACTCACCTCCTTCCAATTGTAGAGTTTAAGCACTGAAATTTTCCCTCTAACGAACTTCTTTCAGTACACAGCTGTATTCTGACTACACAATTCGGACTGTTTTATTTGTTTGTTTGTTTGTATTCCATATTTTAGACTGTTACTAGAATGAGAGTACCAGATCATCAGATCCAGGGTCTAAACTTCAGATCTAATGCCAAGTGGAACAAATGAACAACTGCTAGGACTACAATGCTATTAAGGGTGTGGGGTAGTTTGTCTGAGAAATGCCTTTTGGTTAATGTATTTTATGACAGCAACAAAAAGCAATTAGTACCGAGCAAGGTAGAAAATAGCCAAGAATCCAGTGATAAAAATGAAACCAGTGGGAAAAAAGGGATAGAGAGTTCAGGTCAACACCTCGCTTTTTTTGGAGTCCTATTAATAACTAAAAGTTCTGATGAGTGATATAGAGAATATTTATGGGAGAGAGACTGTGTTAAGAGAGGTAAATTAGCCTATTGAAATAACACACAGAGCTCTAGGAAGTGAATTCTCTTCAAAACCCCCAAAACAGACACCTCAAATGTTAATACATCAAACTTCCAGTAATTTTGATCACTAAATACAATAACCCGCTAAATATCTGTATCCCAAATTCATTCTCCAGAAAACAAAGCCTAGCAGATTGAAAATTTGTTGGCACCTGTAGTGTTGTGATTATGGCTTTTAAAGTGATTCACATATCACATGTAAAATGCACAAATATCTTTCACCATTGCAGAATGCATGGCATTTTACTTGTATATAATGACAGATTTTTATCTTGCATAGGATGCTGCTTTTTTATTGCTCCCTACAGAGAAAATGCTTGGAATGTTATTATTTTTTAATATAATAATAAAATGAAATTGCACCCAACATGAAAGCCAGAAGGACATCCATATTGAAGAAAGCAGATTAATTGCTTTCTCAGAGGATATAAGCTATTCTTGTGAAGTTAAGAATAAGGGTTGTTTGAATAATTGTGGTTTTAGGTGTCCATTCTCCAAACACAGTTTCTGATGAAAATGATAACCATTTTACTCAACACATGGAAAGGTTTTATGTGTTTATATAAATCCCTGTGCTTTCCAAGGTGACTTATACTTAGTACATGAGACTGTAAATCAACAAATTGAAAATTCTCAGAGAATAGTCTTAGAATACAGTAATATTTGAGTTCCATAAAGGCTGATTCCCATTTGTTTATCAGCAAATAAATCAATAAAAGGTGTGAATCTGTAATGATTTAGACTATTCAGTGCTTTGTATCTATCATAGGGATTATGACTGAAAGATACAATGAGTTTCACTAAAATGAAATAATAATAATGTGTTATAAAATTAAAAAAATAAGAAATGAAGAAAGAGATCCAAGTGGTATTACAACACATCTTAGGTTTTCAGTAAGTGAATGATAAATGAATGAGTGAATATGAATGTGTGATTACCACATGGTGAGAACACAGTGAGGATTTATATAGGCGTGTCTACAAAACAGATATGCTAATCCTGAAATAATGTAGTAAGATAACACAGTGGTGCTATGTATTGCTTATGCAGGAGCCTGCAGGATTAGAAATCACCAGCTCTTCAGCACGTTAACTCTCTACCTATAGATAGGGCGTTTAACCTTTGTATACTTCTGTTCTCTTACTGGTAAACTGGTAAAGATTAATAATAGTTACTCTCTATACTGTAGTGGTGATTATAAATCATTATACCTTAGGTACTTTTTCTGTCACTTGATACATAATAAGTAAGATCCTGGCAGAATCTATTTATTAATTTCATATAAAATTATTGCAATATAACCTGAAATTAAATCTATTTTCTAACTCTCTTTCCTCCAACCGATTATCTGAACATGATATGACACAGTAAGTGACTATTCAAATTATTCTTGAAAACCCCAATGTTTGGGGATTTGAAATGGGGATTTTACATAGAGTTATAAAGAGGATGTATGGACTTTTCTATTTCAGTGACTTCCAAAATTCCAAGCATCAAGAATAAATTTTAGAGAATTCAGATAGGAAGTAACATCTTCAACATAAAGCTGAACTTATCAACATCATTAAGGAACAAAGGACTAAGGATTCCACTTTAATTAGTTTCAAGTTTGTTTCTTGTATTAAGCCAGGGTACATTTCACAAAACTTTCTATTTGAAAAATACAGAGATATCATCAATCTCTCCAGGGTGGAAATGAATGTAAAAACTGATTTCTTTCACAAAAGCAAGAACTATAAAACAAAACGTTAAAAGAAAACAATTCTAAAAACTGACAATTCGACCTCATCGCACCTATGTTTCAAATGTCAGTAGTGAATACTAGATTTTAAATAGTGGCTTTCTTCGGTACTCAGAAATATGTTTTCTGTAGAGGCATGGCTTCTGTGTGTAGCTTTAGCTGGCCTCAAAATCACAGTGTACACCAGATTAATATTGAACTCACAGAGATCTGTCTACATCTGCCTCCCAACTACAGAATAAAGGGGAGCACCACCACACACAGGCAGCTCTAGAAATACTCTTAGTGATCAGTTCTTCCCAGATTTATGGAAGTACTATGTTTATGCAAAATGAAAAACTGAGTCTTAGTACAACTCTGTACTGTAAGGTGATTATTGTTAGTAAATAGACTGCAACATACTTCAAAAGATATACTGAAGGTATTGTTAATAAATTTACCTTAAACAAATGATATATGCTTTAGGGGATAGATTCATTTCACTTTACATAACTATTACATAATATATATGTACATGTATAGAAATACCATTTATATTACATGCATAATTTTATTTTTAAAGATAAAATTAAAGTTTTCAAAATAATAAAACATAAAAAAGAAATAATAAGTAAAGGAAGATCTGGTGACTTGTGACTGAGTCATGGTACTGAGTCGTGGCATCTTCCCAGTAAATTAGCAACTTTTCTGTCTCTTGTTATTTCCCATGCCTCCTATGAACAAAACTTTGTGGACTTTATTATCTGCTAGTTTGTCATAAAATGCTGACTATGATGTCAGTTTTACAGATGTTACCTGAAATCCCTTCTCTGTGCTCTCTTGACATATGGGACCCCATCTAGTGGATATAGCATCAGACTTGTGTTTGACAGTAAAGTAACATATTTTGTATATGCCCCCGTCTAGATATTTCATTCAGCAGACATATTGTCTTCTGGATGTTCTCTAGAGGCTGGTTCATTCTTCCTCTGACCACCTTCCACATCCCAAAATCAGAACATTTTCTCTGCTGGGGTCCATGTTTGCGAGCCCAACAAATACCATGAACCAAGCCACATCTGAGGTGTTCAATGATGATGCAAGTAATGACCATGTCCTGAGTTCTTCCTCATTGTCTTTTATACAACAAAGCTCATTCAACAGTTTACCCTTGAGTTTGAGTAAGTACTATTCATTGATGAATTATCTTGCTGAGTTCATAGGGTATCACTTCAGAATCACTGTTTTCTTTCCCATCTTTAGAACAGAACAAGTGAACTCAGGAAAACACAGTCATAATTACACACACACACACACACACACACACACACACACATGTACGCACACATGCACACACACACCACATATATATTTAAATAAGATACACTGTGTTTTACCTTTATCTATTTCAGGAATTTAAGTCACTGATCTCCACATTGAAGCCAGTAGAGAAGATACAGGCTTCAGCAGAGGACTCTCAACATTTGTAGACTGAACAAAATGACTTCATTGTACTTCACTGCAGCTCAATTAACACTACAGTAATTATTATTTGCTTTCTGATTGTGATGTCTTCATGTGCCGAGAAGGTGTGATGTACCTAGAGACAGCAATGGTTTCTATCAACACTATCCATGTAAATTATCATATAAAAGACAAACACACAAGCCCTAACCCTCATATTCTTTGTACAGTTCAATTAAAAAATTCAGAGTGAAGACTGTTATAAATTATCAACTATAAACTGTTACATCTGTGCTGTCCACCCATCATTTTTACTTATGGAGACCTAAAGGATACTGGAGAGCAGAATGGTTCAGGCTAGGACACTGAAGCTGACATCTAATCATTCTTTATTCATACTTAATTTTGTCTTTTCAAACTCAATATGTGAACATTTACATGCTTCCAGGGTCTTGAAACGTATGGCTGGATGTACTTGTATTGGGCCACACAGTGAAGGATAGAGGGGACCTTATGTCTCTATGAGGTTCATAATGTATGAACTCTATAAGTGATTCCTCTATATCTGGTATCTATGCAAGCCTTTCAAACATGGAAGTAGACATCAACATTAGAGGTTCTGTAAGGCCATAAATAAGACAAATCATCTACTCTACTATATAGTTCATTTTGATTTAACAAGTACTGTAGGTTAAAATATGGGTCTTTCTTAAAAACATTCTTGATTTTTTTTATATTAGCCCCATGAATACAATGGGGTAATATAAATGATTTATTACATTGCCTGGTTATGCTCTACATTGCAAGTTCCATGCTTATATAAGAGACTGGGTTTATCTCATTCATAACATATATACCACATCTATCTCTCAGAGTTTACGACACAAATTAAAATATTATGAATTTTACTTGTCGTTGTAAATTACTGAATACATAATGAAGACATTTTCTTGGGAATCATGACATAACAATCAGTGCTTAAAAACATGAAGAGAAAAGCAAATAATAATAATCTCTGCTTTACAAGTTTTAATATTTTTCATGATGCCTACTAGGATTTGTAAACACAGAGCTGCAAGAATCCATTTCTAGTGAATTGGAGTTGGCATGAGTTGTGACAGCATTATTCTTCTGCTCACTTTAAATTGGATCATACAAAATAGGGATTCCAGAGCTACATTTCACAACAGGATCAGCTGCTGAATTTCAGATCTTATCAAATCTGCAGATTCCCTCACATTGGCCAAGGTCCATTGAAAAAATATTTTAGTCCAGGAATCTGTTTATAAAAACTTAGGTCAAATGAGTCAACATCACCAAGTTAAGACAGATTTGAAATTAATACTATTCAACAAATTACCCACCATAAATATTTTCATCTGTTATTTTATAAAGTTATTAAGAATAAACATATACATATGTCCTTAAATATATGGGTGCATTTTACTTTTATGTTCATCCATGCATTTGAGAGTCATGCGTGCCATGCAACATGAGTCAAAGGCCCTGTGCATCTCACACCACTGAGCAGATTTATGTGTGTATCAGACTCCTGACTTGTATAGACTGGATGAATCATGCTACCTGTTAGAGTATAAAAGAGCAAACATTAGTGAAACTGATAATACGCCTTGTGGGGGTAACTGAACCAAAGCAAGCACATCTGTCACAGAGGAACAGTCTGCCAGCTTTTCACCAGGGGAAAAGCAATTAAATGATAATGTATCCCACATAAAGCCACTTCAATAATGTTCTCCACTCATTTAAATTCTCCTGGTTGGAAACATGTGCATAGATGGGACAAATGCAAAGTCACATAATATAACCAGGTTGAAAACAAATATCAGGCATGAAATTCAAAACTTAGCATACAAAGGTGAAAACAATATAGTTCCTACATCCTTGGTCTTCCCAGTACAGTATGGAACATATCAAGTATTATATTTGGAAGTATGTTGTTGATTTGAATTAAGTTGTCCCCCAAAGGACCATAGAGAAAGACACTATTAGGAGGTGTGGTTTTGCTGGAGTGTATGTGGCCTTGTAAGTGGAAGTATATGACTAGGGTGGGTTTTGAAGTTTCAGAAGCTCAAGTCAGATACAGTTGCTCCCTGTCACTTTCTGCTGCCTGTGGATCAAGATGCTGAACTCCAATCTACCTCTTCAGGACCATGTCTGCTTGCATGACACCATACTTTCTGCCATGCTTATAATGGACGAAATCTCTGAACCATAAGCCAGCTCCAACTAAGTGTTTTTCTTTATAAGAGTTTCCATGGTCATGGTGTTTCTTCACAACAATAGAAAAAGAAGACAGGAAGTAACTGATGAAGCGGAAGCAGAAAGACAGAAAAATGCATAGAGCCTTGTCAGATGAGATACATTTAGAATTTTAACCTTTACCTGGCAATTGGGAGGAGTGTAGAAAGTTTGTTTTTTTAAAAAAAAAATAGTGTAGTTTCCATCTTACACAGAATACTTGAAGAGCTAAGGATTTAGCTTCATGGGGAGAGCACCTGTATCACATGGACCACGTCCTGGGTTTAATCCTTTGCACTGCACCAGCTGGATGTTCTGATCACACTTGAAATTCAAGTTAGAAATTCAACATCATCTTAGACTAGGCTATATTATGAGAAACACCTAATTAAAACAGGCAGATAAACAAGAGAAAATGCACTGAGATTTGATTTAGGAAAAGAAGACTAGCTATGATGTATGAAATAAAATTATTAAGAAATAGATGTCTTTGCTCCCTTGACTACATGGGCTATGTTGCTATATCATCCATGTATGCAATCGACATGCTCCCATGAAATGATGGTGCATGAGGTCCGTTCTTCTGGCTTAGCATATTTTATCTACAATTTCCTTCCAATCTGAATTCAGTGACTTTGCCTTGGTGATTCAAATTTGATGTGTATAGAGTATTTACATAGGACATTTTCCAGCACTATAGAAATGCTTCAAAAAAGATAACCTCTTACCTGCATATTCATTGATGTCAAATTGCATTTTTGTGTTTCTCATAGTATAAAATAAAATGCTGCTAGAAGCCTAACTCCAAGGACTAATTCATTGGGAAAGTCTATTTCATGAGGAAAGAGCTTTATTGATCAAAGTCATTATTGTTCATTAAAGTATTTGCTTTCAAAATATTTTATGTTGATCTTTTACTTACATTTCTTCTTTTGTAAAAAGAAATATAATTATATTTTAAAGAATAAAAAGGAAAATTTAAAGAGCAATTGAAATTTTAAGAGAAGTGAATGAGGAGTCTATGCAAGACATTGCATACACAGGTACATAGTAAGCACCAATATAATTTAGTTATTATTATAGTAATTTTTAAATATATTTTATTGCAAAAACCCTTCTATACCCAGGCCCACATGTCTTAGCTGTTTTTTACTAGGTTATGGTCATTTAGCTCAAGATATTGAAATGAATTGATTGAGTACTGGATCAGAAATGACAGAACACTGACTTACAGGTAGAAGTGATTTTTATTCCTGTCCCAAGGCATCTCCAAATTGCATTCTAAGGCTCATTATTTATTAATACATCTGGAAGTACATACAGTACACCCAAAAATAGTTCTGAGATGGAGAAGCAATAGCAAAACAATTACCTTTGATTTTGTGAAACAATATCAAAATTAATCATTAAATACATAATAAGATTAGGTGGCTAATCTAAGAACTATCAAGTAGAAAATATCTGTCTGAAATAAGGACTGACAAGGATGTTGTTGATTTAGGTAGTATTCTCCTCAGAGGCTTTTCAGAGTTCTTGTCATCTGAACTAAGCAACTGTCTCAAAAAAGAGAGAGTGTATTGGAAAGAACACTCTGAATAGAAGAGTCAGTTAATGCCAAGGTCTTGAGCTACCAGATGACTTGGTATCTGAAAATATTTATGGATATCACAGTAGACTGAGCATGGGAGAATGAGTGGCAGAAATGAAGAAGAAAAATAGAGGAAGATCATGTCATAAACTAGATTACAGAAATATAATCAGGTTAAGTGTGATATGCACTATTGATACTTGTGCACAATAGCCAACGTGAACTGAATAGAGAAGTGCTGACTGGATGTCTCATGTAACATTGTAAAAGTTCTCCTGATAAACTAGTAGAATTTTTCTACCACATTTCAGATGTTAGTTAATTTATATGGATTACTCAATCTCTCATTTTAAATGAGGGTTTGTGTGTGTGTGTGTGTGTGTGTGTGTGTGTGTGTGTGTGTGTGTTTATGTGTGTGCACTCCCATGTATATATGCTATCATGTCTTTGTGGAGATCAGAGTACAACTTTTAAACTTGGTTGTCTCCTACCATATGGATTCTGCAGTTTGAACTTGGCTATGATATCACCTTTACATCACACTGGCTGGAATAATAGTCTCAGCTAATTAATTAATTATTGCTTGGAATTCTACTATATTCCAGTCATTTGTTAGACTCTGAAAGAATCCAGTGATCTAGACAAGAAAAACTGATGTTTTCAGGCATTGGCGTTTAAGTAGAAAATGAAAACATCATCATAAAAATACAGTCGAAAGTGAAAAAGGGCTTTGTGTACAAAAAATATTCAGAAATCACTTGCATGATTCTGTTACCATTAATTCTCATAGATAGACTCGTGGTGGCCATTTTAAAACGCAGTTCTGTGGTGCACATGGTGACAGAGCCTGTGAAGGAATATAGAATGCAGCTTTTTATTTTGCCAAGTCTGGAGAAAATAGCAATAAAGACAGGAAAACATTATTTTGTTGTTGTTTTTAACTAAACTCAGTAATTTGAATAATATCCTCCTAAATTAGGCTGGGGAACTTCCGCAGAGAAGTCTAAAGTCCTTTGCTGATGCTTTTCCATTAATTCTCCCTGTTTCTGGAACTTGGCACCTGAAGCACAATGCATTATGCATAACCAAAGCACACTTTGCACAGAGAAAGGATTGCTTTTCAATGTTTCCCTAGTGCTTAACTTCTAAATACCAGCAGGTATGACATCAGGACTGTGCCTTATTCATGCTCTTGATATTGAAACCATCCTAAGTGGCACATATAATCAAGGTATTTTATATTCAATATAAATATAAATATTTGCGTACATACAAACAGAGAGAAAAGGGAAGAAATAGACAGATGGAAACAAGAATATACTTGGCAGCCATGGACAAAACGTTGTATCTACAATCCTATACTAAATTAAAGTATAGAACTGTGGGCAGTATCTAACCTAGCAATACTGTTTGCAAAGTTCTATGAAATCTCTGAGTGCTTAAAAACTAAGTTTACCTCTGGAGAGATGACTCTGTCGAAAAATTGTTTATCAAACAAGCATGAGGATCTGAGTTCAGATTCCATCCACATAAGAAACAAAGCATAGTGGCATGCCTATAATTCCATTGCTGAGAATGGAGTCAGGAAGATTCCTTGAGATTACATGTCAGACTCTCTGAATTAGGTGTTCAGCTCTGCATTCAATGAGATCTTCTTTCAAAAGGTGAGACTTAGAATGATTGAGAAAAACACCCATATCAACATCCTGCCTGAATATTGTACATGCTTGTCAATGTATGCATGTCAGACATATACCCAGACATGCGTACAAGCACATGAGCATTTACAAACAAATATACCACACATATGAACAAAATTCAGGGGGATGAATATATGAGTAAGTAAATTTTGATTCAAATACCATGTGATAGATACTTGATACTTTAAAGCCAAAAAGTATGATTAAAAGGAGCTGTATATTTCAAATTGGAAGAAATATCTGCTTTTCAAAATGCAAGTAATTATTAATTCAAAATTCAAGCAAAGCTAGAATGGATGGTTTAATCTCTAAGTGTTTCTTGGAGTTCAAAGACAGCAGTGATCAATGTCAACTGAAAGGATGAGAAGATATTCATGATGAACAACTAGATTTGAAATTATCTTTGCAGATTGCAAAGGATTCAAAGGCACTTTTGAAATACATTTCCAGGGATAGAGGAGTTGTTGGAAGTGTGGACAATCTTAAATCTAAGGAGTAAACACAAAACACTCATTCTCTGTGATGGCAGACAGAGATGAATTTGACAATATGTAAACTATTTTCTGTTCTTAAGAAGTTCCTAAACAGTGATGTCATTTCAATGATCCTTCAGGTTCCTGTCTGTTTCTTATTAAACTCCTTTTTGGTAGTTTTTCTTTCCACATTGTATTATCTTTCTCCCATACTTCTTCACACATACTGTGCCACTTTTTGTCATCATTTCGTTTTCTTCTCCCTGTTTCTTCTCCTTCATGATTCATTTAAGTTCATAGACACATGTATGTAATCTTCAGTACTACAGTTTCTGAACACCTGTAATCCAATGCATATAAAGGGTCCCTTCATTCTTTGTTTTACCTTCCATTATTGTAGATAATGTAAGAGGAATAAAAATCTAATAATTATCTTTCTAAAAAATCTCATGGAACATCTTGGAAAAGAGGGTATAAGGCATAGCTTGGAGAAGAGTGTTATAAAATGCTGCCCTCTCAATATGACATGCCTGTTACATACATGAACTAAAAAACTAGTAACCTCACAAAATCTGGCCAAGATTAGGCCAGTTAAGAAATTCTGTCTTGGAGTCCAGGAAGATCAATTTGCTTGTTGAGTTGCAGAGGCACTTTTTGTTAAGCCTGGATAGTTGAATTTGAACCCTGGGTCCCACATGGTGGAAAGAGAGAGCCAATTTCTACAAATTTTCTGCTGACTTCCACATATCCTAGAATGCACACTTACACACACACACACACACACACACACACACACACACACACAGATAGAGAGAGAGAGAGAGAGAGAGAGAGAGAGAAAGAGAGTTGGTTTTTTTTCTTCCTTTAATAAAGCATTTAACCAAAGGCAATGTTCATTTTCAACTGATACATCGAGTATATCACTGAAAGAAATCAAGGAAGCAACTTATGGCAGCATATAGGATAATTTAGTCCTTATCTACTTGATACAGAAGCACATCACTGTTCAATCATAATCTTTCCTCTCTTTGTTTATCCCCAAGTTTTTGGGTTAATGCTCTCTATAAAATACAATACAATTTAAAATTTCTAATTTGAAGTAGAGAAGAGGCATACTGAGAGAGTTTGGAAGGAGGAAAGGGAATACAAAAGTGTTAAACTGAAGGAAAGAAAGCATGCAAAATGCAAAGTAAAATGTGTAAATGTTATATTTTGTTGTATTTTTTCAGTTGTTTATTTATTTTGTTTTATTTTAAATAATATAGAAGTAAAGGTTGAGATTTTGAACTCTGAAAAATAAAAAGTAACTTTTAAAATTTAAGACATGGAAATTTTTAAAACTTTTACCTTTAAAGTCTAGTGATTGTTGTTGAATACATATATAATTTCATAAACATATATTCATAAATATAACTTGTAGAGTGTCTTCTAGTGACATTAGAAGCTATATCTGTAAAGTCTCAAGAACATGACTTTCCAAATATGAGGTGAATGAGGATGACAACAACAAACCTTTCAAAGTACCAGGGAAAATCCCACGAAGGCTCAAAAGTATGCCAAGAAACTACAGGCAACTGAGTAAAGCTGGTAACCAGAGAAATGGTCCTCCCTAGGGAAGAGTACACCAATTGCTTGTGCCAAGCAATCATCCCTGAAATCATATACTTAAGCCTATATGGACACAACATGTCATTATTTCAGACTGTCTTAATCCAGAAGGGGAAAATCTGAGTAAATTTACTCTCAAATAAAAGAAAAGGCAAAAGTTAGCAGTATAAATCAAATTCTGTAGCTCAATATTTAGCATGTTGAACTTATAAACTTCTGGACCACAAAAAAGTACAGGCCCAACTTTCAAGCTCTGCCATTTACAGCACACACGGCTTGTCTCATTGGCTAAAACAAGCTTGAATCTGAACCTTCTGCTGTGCCTTATGATCACAGCTGTCGTGTTTGCATCACCTCTAATATCTGGTGTCTCTATCGCAACTGCAGCTGCCCTCTTTTCAAGGACTCTGACATTACCACATGGTATCAAGCTTCAGCTTCTCTCAATGACTTCTTTAATTCTGCCATTTGTCCTGCAAATGAGACCTTGCATTCACAAAAGCCAAACCAGAGTCTCTCTGAATGGATTCTAACCCTGATCCATGATCCTAGCTTCTCTTTCATGCCTTGTAAACCAATACCACTTGGGAGACTCTTGCATGTTATTTTCCAAGTTCTGCTGTTAGCTTGAGATCCAGCTTCCTGCCATTAGATCACAGTTTCTTTTTGTTATTTTTTTTATTTATCAAAAGTTTAAAAATACCAATCAAAGTTCCCACTCCCTCCCTCCTCCCATTCCCTCCACACACCCTGCTATCTTACCCCCATTCAATCCTCTGAGAGGTTAAGGCATATTACTTTGTGGAACTCCAAAACCCTCCCTACTATATCTAGGCTTAGTAAGATATACATTCAAAGAGAATAGAATCCCAAAAAGTCAGTACATGCAATAGGGATAAATTCTGGTGCCATTGCCAGTGGCCCCTTAGTCTGTCCCAGCCATGCAACTGTCAACCACATTCAGAAGGACTAGTTTGGCCAGATGCTTGTTTCTTCTCAGTCTGGCTGGAGTTAATGAGTTCCCATTATCTCAGATAAACTGTTTCAGTGAATGAACCCATCATGGTTTTGACCTCTTTGCTCATATTCTCATTCCTCCCACTCTTCAACTGGATTTGAGAGCTCAGTCCAGTGCTCCAATATGGGTTTCTGCCTCTCTTTCAGTCCATTGCTGGATAAAGGTTCTATGGTGATATTGAAGATATTTATCAGTCTAACTACAGGGCAAGTAAAGATCGAGCCTCCTCTCTTCTATTGAATAGGGTCTTAGCTGGGGTCATCCTTGTGGATTCCTGGGAATTTCTCTAGATCCAGGTTTCTGCTAACCCTATAATGGCTCCCTCAATAAAGATATCTCTTTTCTTGCTCTCACCTCTGTCTTTCCTCCATCTCGACTATCCCACTTCCTCAAGTTCTCCTCAACCCTCCCCTTCTCCCCTTCTCTTCTTCTTCCACCCTCCCTTCTCTCCCAACCCCTACGCTCTCAATTTTGTCAGGCGATTAAATTTCATTGGTCAACCTCTCTGTTTTTATGCTAGTACCAAGGTGTTTTCATTAACGAACTCTGTAATAGAGCTTGATGTCAGGCATGTGTTGTCATCTCCTTAGATGTTGAAAATGACTTTGACAAAATCTACCATTCCTTCATGATAAAAGTTTAGGAGAGATCAAGGATACAAGGGACATACCTATGCATAATAAAAATAACATATAACAAGCAAATAGCCAACATCAAGTTAAATGAGAGAATCTCAAAGCAGTTCCACTAAAATCAGGGCCAAGATAAGGCTGCTCACTTTCTCCATATCCATTAAATATAGTACCATAAGTTCTAGATAGAGCAATAGATAACTACAGGAGATGTAGGGGACACAAATCAGGAAGGAAGTCAAAGCATCATTATTTGCAGATGACATGATAGAATACTTAAGTGAACCCCCCCAACAATCTACATAGGAACTGCTACAGCTGATAAACACCGTTAGTCTGGATGTAAGATTTAACTCAAATAATTCAACAGCCCTCCTATATACAAATGAAAAACAGGCAGAGAAAGAAATCAGGGAAACATCACCCTTCACAATAATCTCAAATAATATAAAATGTCCTAGTGCAACTATAACCAAACAAGTAAAACCTGTATGACAAGAACTTCTAGTCTTTGAAGAAAGAAAGATGGAAAGAGCTCCCATGCTTATAGATTGGTAGGATTAACAAAGTAAAAGATGGCCTTCTTACCAAAAACAGTCTACAGATTCAAGGAAGTTCTTATTAAAATTTCACGACCTTGTAAGACCTTATTAGAACAATACTCACTTCATAGAAGCAAAACAAAACAAAAAGTAATAGTTAAAACAATCCTGTACAAAAGAAAAAAAAATACCATTACAAACTCTAATCCAGGGCTATAGTAATAAAGCTTCATAGTATTGAAATAAAAACAGACAGATAAGTCAGAAAAGAGTCAGCAATAAATCCAAACACATATAGAAACCTGATTTTTAACAAAGAAGTCAAGATTATATAATGAAGAAAAGAAAGAATGAAAGGAAGGAAGGAAGGAAGGAAGGAAGGAAGGAAGGAAAGAAGGAAGGAACAAACACATGGTGCTTTCAACAAAAGACGTTGGTCTAACTGGATGTATGTATGTCAAAGAATATGAAAAGATCCATATTTATCACCATGTACAAAACTCAAGCCCAAGTGGATCAAATACCTTAACATAAATCCATACACTCTGAACTTGACTGAAGAGAAATTGGGGAACAGCCTTGAACATTTTGGCAGAGGAGACAACTTCGTAAATAGAAGACCATAACAGAGACACTAAGATCAACAATTAATAAATGAGACCTCATGAAACTGAAAAACTTTGTAAGGCAAATAGGAGAAAATGACAGCCTTCATAACAGGAAAGTTTCTTGACCATCCAACGTCTGACAGAGGGCTGATTTCCTATATGTATATGTATGTATGTATATATATATATATATATATAACTATACATTAAAAAATAAAATAATCCAATTAAAAATGGTATATATATATATATTACAGAGAATTCTCAATTAAACAATCTCAAATGCCTGAGAAACATTTTAAAATGATCAATATCCTTTGACATTAAGGTAAAGCAAATCAAAATTACTCTACGATTCTACCTTATACCTGTCCAAATGACTAAGATGAAAAACACAAGTGACAGCTCATGTTGAAGAGAATGTGGAGAAAAAAGAACAGTCCTCAATTGTTGGTGGGAGTGCAAACTTGTACAGCCATTGTGAAAATCAATATAGCAGTTTCTTAGTAAATTGGAAATTGATCTACCTCAAGACTCATCTATACCACTCTTGGGCATATATCCAAAGGATGCTCCATCATACCACAAGAACACTTGCTCAACTATGTTCATAGCAGCTTTATTTGTAATAGCCAGGACTTGGAAACAACCTAGATGTCCATTAACTGAAGAAAGGATAAATAAAATATGACACATTTACATAATGGTGTACTACTCCATTGTTAAAGAAAGAAAAGCAAAATCATGACATTTGAAAGTAAATGGAAGGAACTAAAAGAAATTATCCTGAGTGAGGTAATCCAGACTCAGAAAGAAAAGTATGGTATGCACTCACTTTACTTTACAGCTAATATCCACTTATAAGCAAGGATACGCCGTGATTTTCTTTCTAAGTCTTGGTTACCTCACTCAGGATGGCTAAGTCCACCAACCCAGAGTGGCAAAGCGTCAAGGTCGGTTCATGGGGAATGCTTTATTCTCACTGGGAAGGGGAATCAGAGGGAATTTCATGGGAGGAGCTAGGTAGGTTGGAACAGAAACATAATGGATCTGGCGAGGGTATGGAGGGGAAAGAAAATGCTGAATACGTCTTCAGGAAAAGGGGTCATTTCAGGGTTGGGTAGAAACCTGGTGCAAAGGTAACTCCCAGGAATCTACAAGGATGGCCTCAGCTAAGACTCCTAGCTATAGTGGATATGTAGCCTTACCTGGCCACCTTCTGTGACCAGCAAAATGTGGGAATGGAGGGATTGGGTCATTACTTCAGCCTCATACCCTTCAACTTATAGCCTGTCTGACCTATGGGATGTGCAGGTGTAATGGTAGCATAGAGATTGTGGCAATGGCCTTGACTGGTGCAGCCCGAGACTCATGTCAGGAGAGTGAGCCTCCTCCTGTTACTTCCTGGAGCTCTAGGACCCAGAGGCTGAATGGCCCATTGATCTACCAAACACAACTAGGAAAAAAAGCCAATGTAATGATACGTAATGATATTCTGCAGTACTCATAGATTGGTACCAAAACCAGTAGTCATCAAAGAGGCTTCATCCAGCAACTGGTAGAGATATATGCCGACCCCCCCCTCAGTAAAATATGAGGCTGAGCTAGGAAAATTCTTCTCAAGAGATGGAGGACTGATTGTACAAACCAGAGGGGCCAAGGACATCCCCAAGAAAATGCACAGAATAAAATAACTTGGGCTTATAAGAGCTCACAGAGACTGATTGACAACCAGGGAGCCTGCACGGGACTGACTTAGGTCCTTTGAATATATGTGACAGTATTGTAGCTTGGTCTTTCTGTGGAACTTTTAACAGTGGAAGCAGGGACTGTCTCTGACTTTAGTGCTGGCTTTTGGTTTCCTAGTTCTCATACTGGTTTGCCATGACCAGCCTTAATACAAGGCAAGCTGCATAGCCTTACTACAACTCAATATGCAATGTACTGAAGGTATATGTGGGAGGCCTGCCATATTCTGAATAGAAATGCAGGAGGATGGATGGGGGGTGCAGGGAGGGACTAAGATGAGAGAAGGTTCAGGAAACTGGGACTGGGATGTAAAACAAGTACAATTTTTTAAAAGACCCAATAAAAAGAAATTTCTTTCAATATGAAACAAAATAAGTATTTTGTTCATTTAAATATATATATAAATGAGCAAATAAAAAATAGTATAAGAAAGAGCATAGCTTAATACAATGAGCAGCTCATTCCCTGTCCCCTCCAAAAGAGTGTCTTACTTCTTGCCCTCGATTTACTGTTAGACAAAATACCCAGGGTTGCATTTCAGTACCTTCCCATTAGAGTTGCAAGATGAGAACAGTTCCATCACATGTAAGATAGAAAATACAACGCTTATCATATGGAATTATCCTAGGAACTGAACAATTTCCTATAAAGCACCCAATGCCTAGGTAGTTTCAAAAGTATCAGATGACTATTAGCTGTGATAACATTATAATGATTCTCTGAAAATGACTATGTATATGTGTATATGTTTATTTTTCAAGGAACCAAAGAGGAACAAATAATCTGTTATTTTAATATTCACAAGAATTTGGATCCCTAAATGTTACCTCCTCCTGTTATGTGATGTCCTTCCCTCCCTTTGACAGTTTTTCCTGATGTCCATTTAAGAATCTTCCTAAAATCAACTATCTTCTTTAAGTATAATTTTTTCCTTACTAGAGTTGTGAATAATCATATAACCATAGGGAAAAAGCACAGATCTGAAATGGTCCTTAGGGATCCGTAGAGACCAGTTGCCTCATTTCTCACATGAAACTGATACTTGAATAATAAATGAAAGTATTCAAGATTACTTTCCACAAGAAATATGAGACAAAATTGAAGCTCCGATGTCTTTCGTATATATACACACATATATGCACACATACACACACACATATATATCTATAAACATATGAGTGTGTGTGTGTGTGTGTGTGTGTGTGTGTGTGTGTGTGTATCCCTATGTATATGGGTATGTATCCCTGTCAAACGTTTTTTGTGAATGAAAACACATCTGTTCAATTTGAAACCAGAGCAGGCTATATTCAAACTATGAGCCTCTAAAACATTTTTTTTTAAATTTTGAATACTATCAACCAAATTTGCTTTAATCTTTTCCTTATCTTGGTTAAATTTAGAAAAGTTCTCCCCTGAATATAAGGTCTTGAATTGACCTTCCTTAGAACATTTTATTTGGAGGAGTCATAAGTTTAAAATATCTCCCTGATCCTTCGAAATATAAACAGAGTCTAGCCTGTTACTATTTTACAAGTTTAAAAAAAATGTTTTTCTAGAGGACCTAGGAGCACGTGATCATTAAAGTATATCACATTCCCATCTCTCATTCTTCAAGGAGTATAAGAGTCAAAGAAACATCAGCAAATGCAATGAAGATGGCCACATTTTGATACCTCCCCACCAATTTTCTATAGCAATTTTTCATTCTCTTTATACAATGTTAAAGAAAGACCCAGATTTCTTTTTTTTTCTTCAGTAGAGTTGAACTGAATTTTCTTAAGATCTCTTTCTTCTGTCACAGTAGCCTAAGCAAGAACAACAAAAACATGCATTGCCATTTTAAAGAAGTATCTCCGCAATTTTATTTTGATACCACACAGTTCAGGAGAAAGGGTTGCTCTGGTATAGTTTCCCCCGTCTTTTGGGAAAGTGCATGCAAGTTAACTGGAAGCAGACCAAATATTGCCAATTCATTTGCATTTAAATTGTCCAAATGGCATTTGGTAGGAGCTATTTGATGTCCAAAGAGGCTTTGGAGGCTTTTAAACTTCAAAACAGAAGGTCAGAATTGATTAGCAGGAAAAGAGCCTCTGTATTAAGGGGCAGAGTTGGTTCCAAGCTTCTGAGCTAGGGGCTAGGATCACACTAAAGCCATAGAGAGAGGTGAATCACATCGGCTCACTCTAAGAACCAAAGCGACACAGGACTGGGCAAGAGGATGGACACTGTCCTGAACTATTACTTTTTCAGATGCCTTGGTACAGCCACCCCTCCTTTTCCATGATTTCCTGAGGAAACAGCAGGAAAGAATTAGCACACCAGTAATCCTCCACTCTCTTCCTACACAATATTTACATATGCTAAAACATTTTTCTACCCATTGACATGTCTGATATCCATGGTTTATCTGAAACTTAGAGAAAATTGGAATTAAAAAGTGTCATGCAAGAGTGGTGATCCCTTGTTGGAGTACTCTGCATTTCAGAGTGTGGTTCACTGTGTCTGGAGAGCGCTCTGAGCTTGGCATAATATGGAGGGCTCCCTTTGCAGCAGGATTCTCCCAACCCCCTCCACAACCCCACCTTATTTGGATAGTATTTATAGACCCCAATATCTGACCTAATTTGGAAGCTGACCTTAAGTTTGGATGCCTAACACATCTGGTGTGACCTCTGACACAGTTTCATGCAAATACTTTCTTCTGCTGCCCATGTAAAAGCTAGGTATTGAGCTTCAGCTGTAAGATAGGACCATGCTGCCAAATGCAAATTAGGTGATGTCCCAGCTGCTCTCACCATCCTATATATATTCCCCTCACCCTAAAATGAAGTTGAGCTCTCTCACTGAAGCTGACTCCTGGAAGACTATTTCTGTCATACTCTTAGGCTGCAGAAAACCCTGCATGCTGCTTTGTTCGCTGTGTCCTCTTGGACTGGTGGACAATGGACCACAAGTGAAAGGGAGACTCCACACCTTCTCACAATTCCACTACTTCTGAGGCTAAAGGAAGGAGGATTAGAAGTAAAATGTCAGTCTAGGTTATGTAACAAGCCAAGCCAAGCCTGTGCTTTGAACAAGAATAGAGAAAAGCATGCCTGGTGCAATGTAGGTCAAATTATATAATTTAAAATGCTATATTAAGAAGAGTGAGATGAATTCCTGTGAAAAGTCAAAGGAATTAGAAAATGAATAAAATGTTTATGTTCCATGCTTTGTATGTGATATGTTACTGGAAAACACTGTGCAAAGGCTTCAGGGTAGGAGAGTGTCAAACAGAACGAAGACAATGATATTGTTCTTGTGGGGCATCAACAATAGCAACCATGGCAGTACGTAAGAAAGAATGTGTAAAGTAGAATTTGTGAGAGACAAGCATTATGGGATGCCCTTTCTACCAGATTCAAGACTGGACAAACTCCCTCCCACCTTGCTTTCTCAAACACATTATTCAAGATCACAACAGACAGAAGAGGAGAGTCCAAATACACAGGCTAAACACCAAACTTAATCTTCACATCATCAAACTCCTCTAAATTTTTACAAAACAGTGTGCCAGTGTGCATTTGCCTGCTTTATACCCATGTCTCTGTATTTAGTTTGTCTAATCTTGCTTTATACATCAAAAGTGATAAAATGGCTCTTGGGAATAATCTTGATCAATTTCTTTGTTTTACTACTAAACACAGTTTGGTGAAAAGATGGAAAGTGAAGAAGTTTAACTATGTCACACAGCTATCTTTGACAGATATGGAGTAGAAATAGAGTTACGACCTTTTAAGAAACAGAATTAAGAAACATACTGAAATTGAGTACACTGCATTAAAAAAAGAGCTTTAATTTTCTTAATTAAATCATGAAACTAAAATTGTAAATGCACGTTATTAAAGGATTTTTTCCAAGACGCATTCAAGAGGTGCAAATAAATTGAATATAGACATCATTATTTACATTAACTCATTTAAAAGCCATAATGGGAGAAGTCTAAAAAGCAAATACCTAAAATATAAAATAAATAATATCTCCTGAGTTTCTGCACTCTGTTGACCAGGAGGAGCATCGGTATCTTAGAAATAACTACTACAGTGATAGTAGAAATGACATGAACAAAACAGAGAGAGAATTGGCAAGAAGTGGAGAAGAGGGAAGAATAGGAGAGGTAGAAACAAGAAGGATGAGGACTCTTGCAGATGTTGCAGCTCATTGCAAATGATTCTCTTGTTCTATGCCCTTGTTTAACCATCTGGACTATCTGATAACAGACCCAACACAAACACACCATTATGTGAAACTAGTCCTGACTGGATGGTTTCACAGGAAATGAATGAACTTCCTGGACTATCTCTTGTTTACAAATAATTCAATAGTACCACAAAACCCAAAAAAATGATTAAGCTGGAAAAAATGAACATAACTCTTCATATGATGACACATGTTCAGTCTTCTTCCTACTCCTCTATCTCTCTTTGTCTCTCTCTGTCAAACACATACACACACACGCACACATACACACACACAGAGAGAGAGAGAGAGAGAGAGAGAGAGAGAGAGAGAGAGGACCTCACATACTCTCAGACACACATACACACTCATACACACATCACATCTCTTTGTACTTAGAAACATCATTTAGAGAATGTGGAAGAGAAAGCATTTTCTTAGGTTCAGTCAAAGTACAGATATGATAATCAAGTTATATACATACATGCAAAAAAGATGATGAAAGATGCTAAATATTAGCATTAAATTTCTTGAATTATCATTTAAAAATGAAAATGGTGATAGAGGAGCTCCAGCTTGAGCCATTACTCCATGTTTTTATTTGCTTTATATTAATTTATTCACTCAGAAAATGGAATTCTAGAGTATTCATTTCATATCAACTGAATTCTGTTTATTTCCTGTTTGAACAATTGTAAATCAGCAACGGGGAAGCATTATTTTATTTCAGAGTTTGGACAAAGCACTAACTTAAGACAAACTTATAATTGGGCTAAAGAAATTTTCTTTGATTAAGGGCACTTGCTGCACTTTCCAAAGAAGACTCAAATTTGAGACCCTCACAGATATGCTCCTGTCTCCAGCTCCCAGGAATTGAACTCTTCATACGTTCATGTGCTTATACACACATGGAGGCACATAAGCCTACCATTAATTAAAAATAATAAAACTTAAAAAATGTATGCTCTACAGTAGATAAGCATTCTCTAAAAAAAATATTGTGGGTTTTGCTCCGTGTCTTAAAATGATTAATTTTAAATATATGTTTATGTGACTCCATATCTGTTTGTAGGCCTGTGTATGTATGTTATTGGTCATTGTGTGTGGCTGATGTCGGTGATAGGAACCAAAGTCAGGCTCTCTATAAGAGCACAACATTTGCAGCTTTTGAGACATCTCTTTTGTCACCTTGCTCCAATTATGAAGAAAAAATTGGAAACTGAGGAAGGTAAGCAACTTGTCTAGCATATGGTTAGTACCTTGTAAATTAAGGATGTGTAACTTAATTTGTCTCCAATCCCAAGTTTATTTATTGATGTGTGGTTACTTCCATCATTAAATACCTTAAGTTATTGAAATATTGTTTCCTGTGGTATCCACTATGCTTGAAGTATTTTCCCTCATACCCACAACCTATTATAAATTCACAACCATTTCCACTCCTTTGAGACTTCTTCCTATGCCTGTTTTAGCTGTAAAATTTTACCTGAATCTATACAAAGTAGAATATTGTTTATTCCTTTTCTTCCTTTCTTCACTCTTTCCTCTCTTTCTTTCTTTCTTTCATTACTTCTTTCTCTCTCTATCATCTTTTTCCTTCCTCCCTTATTTCTTCCTTTCCTTTGTCCTTCCTTCCTTCTTTCTCTCTGTCTTTCCTTCCTTCCTTTCTTCTTTCTTCCTTTCTTCATCCTTCTTTCTTTTTTCTTTCCCTTCCTCCCTCCATCCTTACTTTCTTCCTTCCTTCCTTCTTTCCTTCTTTCTTTCTTTATCCTTTCCTATTTCTTTCTTTCTTCCTTTCATTTTTGTTTTTGTAGAGTCTAATTATGTAACACCAATCGGCCTCGAACTCACCATGTACATCATGCTGGCCTCTAACTCACAGAGGTACAATTGTCTCTGGCTCTGTTTCTTAAATGCTAGAATTAAATGTGTGAACCCCTTTGCCCAGCCCAGAAATAGTGTTTCTTGCCTTTGGAGCTTCATAACAGTTTATATCTACATTTCCTATCTAGCATACAATCCAATAGCACAACTGTTTATGTAATTATCCTACAATTAATATTATTTCTGGCTCTCTTTGAGAGTGAGAACACCTATTTTTCTTCATTAGCTTCAATATATTCTGGAACATATATGAAATAGCACTTGTTTAACTTTTAAACAAAATCTATAGGCACTGTAATTCTAGTTCTATTGTCTAACTGTTTGAAAGCAACTTATGTGCCTCAGTTTCTTAATACTTATAATCAGATATGTAAGTTTTACTTCTCCGGTCTTGGCTAGGCAGTCAATTTTCATGAATAGAGGACACTGAAAAAGCTGGAGTGAAGAAAGGAAAGTGAGTGATGTGATTATTTTAAATTAGAAAATTTTAATCTAAAAATAAGGTAGAGAAGGGTTTTCTTCTTGTTATCTTCATGAGAATTGATTTAGATGAATGGGGAAACATATTTTATAAAATATAAAGTGAATGAGTAAAATAAATCTTTGTCTGTTAAGAATGATACTCCAAAATAAAAAGTTCCAATGAATTTGAGGTTTATTCTCTTACATGAAATGTTATTAGCAAGTATTTCTTGTTGAGTGTTTTCTCTCTATTCCATTAAATAATATAGGAATATGGGTTCCTGTGGCTTGTTCCATCTTTCCTGTTCTATTTTTTCCTATTGAATTGGTTCATAGGCTCAACAATGTTTCTGCTAACAAGAAAAAATTGTAGAGTCAAGATTTACTGTTTTCATCTAAGAAAACAGATGTTGCTAAAGGCACACACAGCATTTCTTCAAGTTTCAGGGAAAATGAATTAGTTCCTATTAATCTATGATGTCTCCCCCAAAAAAGAGAGTTAAGAATGGGAAGACCACGAGCCAACTTAAACTTCACTACTGTAAAAAGTTAATGAATATTCATGAAAAATGCATAATTTCTAAGTATTAGAAATCATTAAGGCATGAAAACTCAGTGCATCCAATGGATAGGTTTTGTGTGGGCAGAATGGTCTAGAAGACCGTTATCAGAGCAGTTCAATAATGAGGCTAATTTACTTGGAGAAATGATAGGGTTATTTGTATATGCTAATTTGGGGTATCAGTGATCTTTTCAATAGCAACCTTAAAAATTCTTTCAGTCGTCTGCAGTATAAAGGCTTACAGTTTGTTGATTTGTTTTCCTTCTCTTAGCTACATGGCACCTGATTACGTAGGCTATTAATAGAGTGGTCATTCACACGACAAGTATTGTCAGGGGACAAAGATTAAGAATTTTTTAGTTAAATACCATGGAGATGTCCCTTATTAAAGTGTGTTAAGCTATACTTGCACATAGCATATCACATGTGCAGACTCGGGAGTATTCAAGAGGACCTCAGTAGGACCTCATATGCAGCTGACTTTGAAACAAGCAGGACTATGGGGCTGATAAGATGGAGATGCTCTTTCCAAATAAATGTCAGAAACTTGGTAGGATAAACACAGACAGTTAAGAGCAACTCCACATTCCACAGCGGTAACAGGTACTTGTTATTTCTTGTTTGTTTCCAGTGAAGAAATATTTTTGGAAACGGTTTGATAAATTTTAATTATTAATGAGTGCAATAAAAATATTTATAAGAAAACAGCTAGGAAGTAAATGAAAGAGAATTTAATTACCAGACGTTGCAAGAGGCATAAAAACACCGTGAGGATCTTAGTAAGTAGATGGAGACAGAGTCTCATGACCTGAGTGTCAGCTCCTCTAAGGACACACATTAGCCACATGGGGCCGCCTCAGTATTGCTGTCACCTGTAACTAGGAGGAAGGTACTGCTTGTGCTAATTTTTACACAGATAATGTTCTATTTTGACAATGTTCTATAATGCAGCTTCAGGTAATCCCATGCTTACTTCTGGCCTCCACAGGTATCTGCACACACTTGGCACACACAGAAGAAATGTTTATATTTGTATTCAAAATAATTAAAGGTTATTTATATAATGGAGTCTATGAGAGCATGCCACAGGTTATAAAACACTGTTTTTATAAT
The DNA here is from genome assembly GCA_004026605.1 of Ondatra zibethicus. Classification (NCBI taxonomy): domain Eukaryota; kingdom Metazoa; phylum Chordata; class Mammalia; order Rodentia; family Cricetidae; genus Ondatra; species Ondatra zibethicus. The sequence continues at coordinate 31,002 of PVIU01013449.1, read as the reverse complement.
ATATATATGCACTCCTTCACATGTTATGATTCTCTTTCTAGTTCTTAGCCACCATAAAACCTCTGGAAAGTGATCCTTTTGTCACCAATCCATGGGAATAAACAACTAATATTTAAATCTCTGTGGCTTACCACTCAGAATGCCAACATGCATTGGTCTATAGGACAGCAGATCTATGATGAAATAATTCCAACATTTGTCATTGGCATATGGAATTGGGACTGGATTGGAAGTCACTTTGTGATAGATCCCATGTTTAGAAAGGTTTAGAACTAACCTTGGCAATAATTTCAACATTTTAGACAATTAAATGCTAACATGTTTATGTAGAGAAAAAATAAGATGAAAATCAGCGATGAAAGAGAAATAATCTTGAAGACTTGCAGGTGATGCTTTCTAGTCTAATGATTTCTAAATCTGTCCAACATAGTCATCTTGGGATGTTTTAAAGTTTTTAAAGTCTAAACCATTCCCAAGACCTACTAAATCCCAATGTCACAGTATAGGACTTTAGTACCAAAATTTTAAATCTCTCTTATTCTAATTTATAGAAAATTTTTAAAATATTGCTCCTATTAGTCTGTAATGGGTTTCTCAATATTTACACACGCCATCCATGTATTCTTATAATAAGCTAACTTTACATTTTAAGGTTATTAAAATCAAGCTGTATTGCCCTACCTCAAGTTACTTCATATTGTGTAAAACAGTATTTTATGACCTATGCCATACTCTCAAACACTCCATTATGTAAGTAACCTTTAATTGTTTTGAATACAAATGGAGAAATAGGATGACTATGTTTATTAGATGATATATGGCATCATCTCTCTATTATAACTTATAAAATTGGAACTTATTCCTATAGCAGGATAAATGTGTTCATCCTCTAAATTTATCAAAATAAATTGGGAAGGAAGAAGGACAAGAATATGCTAAAATTATGTAAATAATAACCATGTCTGACAAATTACTAAACTGCCAGGTTGAGAAAGGGTACAAAACCCTCATGTAGGACTTCAAAAAGCAAATACTTGACATTGCAAAGTGATGGCCTCATTGACTTGTGATCTAACTGCTTGATATGTCCACCAAGATACCATGCAGAGAACTCCTGGCTTTTTCAGAGGTGTCATCCCATCTTAGTTTCTGCTGTTGACTTTACCTACTCAAAGTGCTGTTCCTCCATCTGTCTTTTGACTCCTTCTGGACCTGGTCTAGCCACTTACATAAATTGCTTCCATTCTACCTCATCTCTGGCATGCATCTCAGACACTATAATGTGATCTATGGACATCTCAGCAATAACAAGAGCAACGGTGTCTCCCTTACATCTCCACCCTGGATTCATTATCTTATTCCTACAGAGATTGTCTTTCATCTTTACCATTTTGCTAGCTTCTGCAGCTTGGGGGAGGAGAGCCATTTTAATTTAGCAGTATGCACACTGGTAGGTACCTTATTCCCCATTTAGTGAGCTTATGCTTAAATGTTTATATGCAGAGCAAATTTGATTCAGTAATTTAAAAACAAATCAATTTTCTTAAAGTCTGAGTTTATAAAGTTGGACCAATGGATATATATATATATATATATATATATATATATATATATATAATGCAAAATTAATAATAAAATAACAGTGACCCATGGTAGGGAGATCATGCTTCAGTATATACCACAAGAGCTATGTATATAGGACAGCACAAATTAGTTCCAATGTATACTTTACCAAAAAAGACATGAAATTAGCAAAGATTAGAAGGGTAAGACAGGGATTGGGGAGAAGTTGGAGGAAGGAGTACGGATCACACAATAAAAATGCATTGTGTGCATATGTGAAATTTCAAATTATTAGTAAAATTATTATATTAAAAATTAAACTTCACAAGATAAAGTTTATTTATGTTTTCAAAAAAATTATGTTAGGCAATTATCAAAAAATATCTTTATTATTTTCTACAGGCTCAATTTACTGAATTCTTATTGGATATATACACTATTTTGCTCATAAGTAATTTCAAATTTACTTTTATACAAAATTTTTAGGGTATTGTTTCCCTAATTTCAAATGTAAAATATGAAAAATATGAGAACTAAATTGAGTGTTTCCAGGTCAAGATGCACAGATATTATAAAGACAAAATGAGACATCTTTCTCAAAATAAGACATTCAAAGTATGACATTTTGTCATACAGGAATTTGTTTACCATAGAGTATGAATAGCAGAGAATTATAGAAGAAAGTCACTGCAGCTCATGACTCAGTTTCTTCACTGTTAAATTAAGGAAAACACTCATTTTAAATGAAGTTAGAAGACGTTAGGGGAAACATAGCTTCCAGGTGCAAAATAAGATTAGCATGACAAGAAGCATAAGAAATTGATCAAGCTGCTGGTTAGGCATCCAGAGTTCTCACAAAACATCATCTAGTAGCACTAAATGCCAATTAATGAGGACTAAAAGGATTGAATTTTCCTTGGAGAAATGTGAGTTTTTAAAATGAAAAGTAAAGAGTCTTGGATTAATGGCTGCTAAATCTATTTCAGACACAATACTGAAGAAACCAGGCATTTGATAAACTGACTTTCAGAGGTACAAGCACAGAGCTCAGAATCTGGGAAATATGAAGTATAAACAAGTCTAAAATGAACCAACTATGTGAAGAAATGTTATTATTATGAAACTAAATTGTCAGTGTAGCCAGAATACAAGGAAGATAAACATTATTCAAGTTATTTTCTAGATTTCAGCTTTTATAAAAAGTATTCTCAAAGGGATATGCAGAAAAGACATACTACTATAGAGAAAAACGCCTATAGATATGTCTAGAGAGAATTGTGTATGTGGGATAGATGTTTTATCTCTGTATAGGATATACTTAAGGTACTATTTTAATAACGTGTATTCTTAGTGTGGTGGTATGAAGGAGAAATGTCCACCATAGTCCCAGGCATTTGGAAATTTGAATCCCAGTTAAAGGTGTTTTGTGGGAGGTTATGAAACCTTTAGGAGGTAGAGCCTTGTTGGAAGATGTGTATCAATGAAGGTTAATTCTGTGGGTTCAGAGACTCTTCCCACTTCCATTTTGCTTGCTCTGGTCCTTGTCTGTAGTTAAAGATATGATCTCTCAGCTACCTATTCCAGTCACTTGTCGTGATGTCTCCCTCGCACTATGTGCTCTCCCTCTGAAACTATAATCAAACATAAATTCTTTTCTCCATATATAATTTTGTGGTGCTGTTTATCCCAGGAACTGACAGCTGAATTCGGTAGTGTAAGAGTCACCTAGTGATAGGTTTGAAGGAAGAGGTCATGGAGAGCAGCTGAAGCTTGACACTGGAAAACACCAGAAGAGTCCATTGGTGGAGGTTCTTGTCATAGGTGGAATAAATAAAGAATGGGTAGTAGAGGAAAGCAGTTATAAATATCAGCTATGGCCATCTGATCAGTTGCAGAAAAAAGAATTATAGTGACATGTAGATTTCTGTAGTATTTTTTAAAAATTCATTTATACTAATATTTGCATTTTCTTTCTTCCTATTACTCATTACCATATTAAATTTGAGATACTAAAAGAATTTCCCTCAAGGGTCCTTAACATTTGTTATAAATGTATAATGAATTTGCAATGGAATGAGGGATAGTTATACCATGTTAGATGTAATTATGACCTAATTAACTGTATAAAGCATTTGCAATTTTATTTAGGATTAATGTTTAAGCATTATTATTCCTAGTTAATATTTACATTTGGAAATACATCACAAAAAATAGAAAATATGACTATGTCTCAAGATCACAAGGAGTTAACTTATGTAGGCTATTCTTAATTGTTCACTTGACTATATCTGGAGCTAAAATGCAAAATGTGGGAAACACCTGTACAGAATCTTTAATTAAATTGAACCGGAAAGATCCAATTCTAATCCAGATACTTGAGTTAGATAGCTCTTTAATCTAGATGTTTTGAACTGGGTAAAGACATACCTTTAATCTGGATCTTGAGGTGGGAAGAAATATAGGTAACTGAGTTCTTTAATCCATATCTACCTTACTTTCTGCTTGGATCCCATATAAGGATAGGGAAGAAGAAAGGTTTTGCTCCTTGACTACTCTCCCTTACCTTGCTAGCAAGTCTATACTTTCACTGACTTTAGAGCTGGTGTAGGAGGTCATTCTGTCTTTGTGTTGCTTAAGCAGAATTTCTCCTACAGGCGCATTTAAAAATGTAATGTATAATTAAGAAATACAGGTTATTAGATAATCATTTATAATAGTCAAGCTTGTAGTCATGTTAGTAAAATTTTCTAGATGTGCATAGATATATTTCAGATGGATAGGCATTCTTCATCTCTTTCAAAGACTACAGAATATGACATTTAAAATGCTTTAAGAATTTAGGACGTTTCATGATGGTGAGACACATCTGCTCCTGGCAGCACCAATTACTTCGAGAGAAAGATGGGCATCAAAGAGGCTCCTTAGCAATTTGGGCACAAAAATGCTCTTGCCTGGATTGCTTCACTGGACATGCAGGACCCACAGAGAAATGACTGCTGAACTTGTCTAAAGGTGAGATGATCCTTCAGGGTTTCTGCTTCATGAAAGAATCTGTGAAACATTCTGCAGGATACAGAAGAAAGTGATGGAAATGTCTTTGAAATTTCTTGCTTCATGGAAAAGTCTGCTGGATACTATGGGACTGTAGGCTGAATATGGATGCCCCAATGGTACAGAAGAACTTTGGGTGACTGTCCAGGCAGTGAGATGTCTCTGTCAATTCTAGAGTTTTGAAAGTTGTTTATAATGCACTTCCTGTTTACTTAGGTAATATTATATCCTTCTGAAGTCTTTGATGAAGTTTAAGAATTTATAGTTATAGTTTTCCTTAGTTGTGATGAAAGATAAAGTAGATATAAATAATATAATTATAATTCTTATTTGATACCTGTTTTGTTATATGTAGTTTTACTATGTTAAACTTAAAGCCTTCTGGAAGAACCACTCTTTGTTTGTTGATATCATTGATTAATGAATAAAGAAACTGCCTTGGCCTAGTTGATAGGACAGGACTTAGGTAGGCAGGGAAGACAGAACTGAATACTGGGAGGAAGAGAGGTAGAGTAGGAGAGATATGCCATGGAGCTGCCAGAGACAGACATACTGAATGTATCCTGGTAAGCCACTGCCACGTGGCGATATACATATTAATAGAAAGAAACTGCTTTGGGCCCTTGATGGGCCAGAACTTAGGTGGGTGGGGAAAATCAAACGGAATGCTGGGAGAAAGAAGGCAGAGTCAGAGACACCATGGAGCCTCCAGAGTCAGACATGCTGAATCTTTCCCGTAAGCCACTGCCATGTGGCAATATACAGATTAATAGAAATGGGTTAAATTAAGATGTAAGATTTAGCCAATAAGAAATTAAAGCTAATGGGACAAGCAGTGTTTTAATTAATACAATTTCTGTGTGGTTATTTCAGGGCTAAGATAGCTGGGACAAACAAGCGGGCCCTCTCTGCAACATAGAGCCTTTTTCTTTGTGACTCCATTGTATACTGTAAACCAGTGGAGACATATAGCTTTGTGGACAGAGCAAATGCTGGATTCTTGGATTTTATGTCCGCAGCCTGGCATTGTTGTATTATCTGAATCACAATCTGTAAGTCATTCTAATAAATTCTCCTTTTATATATGTCTAGAGAATCATTCTATAAGTCTTGGAATTCTAGAGCAGAGGTTCTCAACCTTTCCAATGCTGTGACAATTTAATAGAGTTCCTCATGTTGCAGCGACCTCAAACATAAAACATAAAATTATTTTTTAACTACTTCATAACTGCAATATTGGTACTGTATGAATTATAACAATAATCTGTGTTTTCCAATGGTTTTAAGAAACTCCTGTTAAAGGGTCATTCAACTCTCCGTAAATTCATCACCCGTAGTTCATCCTGACCAATATAGTAATCAATATATTTACATATATGGGATGTCTATCGTAAAGAAAAGGAACCCCAATACTTATTAAAATATAGAACCACTACTATTGCTTAGTTTAATCAAACTCAAAACACTATGCCATATATGGACGACAGAAGAGCAGGATGATGTCAATTGGTAAATCCATTTAACATATTTATTTCTCATTCGTTAACTAGAGACCTCTCTGTGTTATATCACATATTAGGAGGGGTATTTAACATACGCTAGCAACCAGTGATCTTATATAGATTAATAAAGATAACAGAGGGACAGTGTGAAAGACTTGTCTGTATACTTTCTGAAACTGTTTAGTGAGGGCGCTTGAACAATAGCTACAATGATAACCCACCTCTTTAATATGGGGCTTTCTTTACCTTTGTTATTTCTTTGAATTGTCGAAGACTTTTTTCCTTTCAAGTTGACAGTATCACCAGGCTGTCAGCACCTGGCTTTTACATTAGTGATCTATACCTATCATCTAAGAGTTTTTTCTTGCTCTTAACCTTTCATGTCCCTGCCTTAACTTTAGTCTTTATTCTCAATAGCAGATTAATTCATTCCGAAAAATGTGTGAATTTATTTACTCTTCTGTGATGTTAGAAGGGCCAATCTGGAGATACCACATCAGCAAGGTTAGCATATTTTCTGCCCCCTTGAAACTGAAAGTTTAAAAGGAAAGTCAGATGATGAAACAATTCATTCCCATTAGTGTATTAAGCAATTTTGTGTGAAGGGTAACAGAAGGGCTCCTGACATGGTATATTGGAGTAACAGAAGAGATTCTGATGCAGGTTGTAGTTAATATAAGATGGGAACAAAGATGAAGGTAGAGACAGCAGAATTGGTGTTCAAATAGAAAAACCAGTATGCCTAGAGGTGCCTAGAGGTGAAGAGGGTCAAGTGTCTTAAAGGGAGAGAATGAAAGCATGTGCATCAGGGTAAGCCATTAATTTAGAGCCTTTATTATGAAAAAAGCTAGAGGGGTGGACAACTAGCCTATCTGCAAGTGCCTTGAAATCTTGGCCTAAGAAATTCAGAATCTGTTTCTAGTACAAGGAGGCTCATTAAGGCTAAGGTATGGTGATGAGAAAAAATTAGGAAAATTTATACTCATGGTGTAGGAGGGTCCTTCTGTATTTGGGTTGCTTTTATTGGTTAATAAAGAAACTGCCTTGGCATTTTGATAGGGCAGGACTTAGATAGACAGGAAAAAAGAACAGGATGCTGGGAAAGGGACAGAGTTAGAGGGAGCTGCCCGCCATGAAGCACCCAGATCAGGCATGCTGAATCTTTCCCGGTAAGCCACGACTCGTGGTGACACACAGATTATTAGAAATGGGTTAAACGAATATGTGAGAGTTAGCCAATAAGAGGCTAGAGCTAATAGACCAGGCAGTATTTAAATGAATACAGTTTCCGTGTAATTATTTTGGGTATAAGCTAGCCAGGCACCGGGCTGTGGGTGCTGGGAGGCCACCTGGACCAGAAGCAAGCCCGTGCACCTCTTGCAACAGATATGGCTGCCCAACGTGGTTCACGGACTCCACATAAAACCCGAGATGGCTTAAAAAGGAATTCTAGACACAAATACAGAGTTTAGCACAGCTGGTGGTGTGCCATATCTCCTTTACGAGAGATTTTCCTGATTCAGCTGTTAAAAAAAAAAGCCACGCGCAGTTTTAAAACGCGGCTTCCTGGGCCCTGCCGCTGGTGCAAACTCTGGCTATGGAGTATTTGTGGGCCCGGATGTTTGTGTGCCCACTCGGGATCACAAAGGAAGTAGCTGAGACCATGCCGTGGCTCAGCTCTTCCTGCCTGGGCAGACGGTGGGATCAGGCTTAGTCAAGAGGAAGAGAAATTCGCAGCCATACAAAGAGATGTTTTGCACATTGCGGCTCAGAGGCACAAGTGGCTCTGCCATGTTGGACTGGGCAGAGCAAGCAGGTAGTACCTGTATTTGACCTGGGATTGTGGCAGCTTAGATTCTTAAAAGCTTAGCATTTTAAAAGCACAAAGCAAAACTGTTCCTGGACAGTAAAGAACTACAGATTCACAATAGGACAGATTCAGACATAAAAGACCTCAAAATGTGCCACAGTGTTGGATGACTGTATGTAGGCTTGGGAGAGAAAAGTAAAAGAGTATAGAGAGTCAAAGTTAATGCTTTAAAAAAAAAAGTAAAGTCTTTAAAGAGACAGAGTACAGATAGTCATAGATTAAAAAAAAATAAGCCACGTAAAAATGGAAAATTCACAGAATGTCTGGATTATGTATTTTATTGTGTTTTCTTTGAATTTTTTGACTGTGAAGGAGCTAGGAACAGAGAGACTTTTTATTGTATGGGCTGCCAAGCTAAACCAGCATGGATATTTTTATAAAGGCATATGGCTTTAAAATTTGGGTCTAAGCATATGTTTCTTTGGAAAGGAGGTTCTTCTTTTGTTTTCACAGAGGATGAGACCCTGTGGATTTCTTCTACACCAATGTGGTTTGATAGACCACGCCCTCCTGAAAGGTCACTGTGAACACCTTCAGAAAATTACTTCATTCAACTGGTGACTGAGATGAACAGGATACACCATGACTGACCTGATTAACAGCGCCCCCATACAGCAGGAAGAAGTTTGGAGAGAAGTAACTATGCACATATTCCCAAATATTGTTTATAAATGTTCTTTAAATTTAAATTTAAAGGGGGAGATGATATAGATATGGATAATTTACATCAATATAAATTTTGCTTTATTGATATAAATTTAAGGTCAATTTTGTTATATATATGTATTTTTGATCTTGACTGAGGTATTGTGATTATGTAGTTCATTTAAAAATGTAATGTATAATTAGGAAATATAGGTTGTTAATAGATAATCATTGATATAGTCAAGCTTATAGTCATGTTAGTTAGATTTTCTAGATATATAGAGGTATATTTCAGTTAAATAGACATTCTTCATATCTTTCAAAGATGACAGAATATGGCATTTAATGTTTTAATAACTTAGGACTTTTCATGACAATGAGACACGTCTGCTCCTGGCAGCACCAGCTACTTCAAGAGGAAGACAGGCATTGAAGAGACTCCTTATGGAGTTTGCTAGCCATTTGGGCAAGAAACTGCTCTTGCCTGGACTGCTTAACTGGACACAAAGAACCGGCAGAGAGAGGACTGCTGAACTTGCCTAAAAGTAAGATGATCCTTCAGGGTTCCTGTTTCATGAAAGAGTCTGTGAGACATTCTGCAGGATACAGAAGAAAGTGACTGAACTGTTTTTTGAATTTTCCTGCTTCATGGAAAAGTCTGCTGGATACTATGGGCCTGTAGGCTGAAGATGGATGCCCCAACGGTACAAAGGAATTTTGGGTGAGTGTCCAGGCAGCGAGATGTCTCTGTCATTTCTAGAGTTTGGAAGTTGCTTATTTCTTGTTTACTTAGGTAATATTTTATCCTTCTGGAGTCTTTGATGGAGTTGAAGAATGGATAGTTATAGTGATAGTTTTCCATTGTTATGATAAAAGATAAATAGATCTAAATATGGTAACTGTAATTCTTGCTTGATAACTGTTTTGTTATATGTAATTTTACTATGTTAAAATGAAAGCCTTTCTTTTTTGTTTAAATAGAAAAAGGGGAAATGGTGTAGGAGGGTCCTTTTGTATTTGGGTTGCTTTTATTGGTTAATAAAGAAACTGCCTTGGTCTTTTGATAGGGCAGGACTTAGATAGACAGGAAAAGAGAACAGGATGCTGGGAAAGGGACAGAGTTAGAGGGAGCTGCCCACCATGAAGCTCCCAGGTCAGACACGCTGAATCTTTTCCCGTAAGCCACAACTCATGGTGACACACAGATTATTAGAAGTGGGTTAAACAAATATGTGAGAGTTAGCCAATAAGAGTCTAGAGCTAATGGGCCAGGCAGTATTTCAATGAATACAGTTTCCGTGTAATTATTTCAGGTATAAGCTAGCCAGGCACTGGGCGGCCGGAGACGGGTGGCCGCCGGGACCAAAAGCAAGCCCGTGCACCTCTTGCAACATACTCACAGCATAAGAGAAAAAGACCTGCCCTCAATGCCTGTACTGATATTGGCAGCATTGAAGTGAGTCTGACTAAATCTGTGTTGATTGGGTTGCTCTACTATAGAGGTTGGCACAGTTGACTACCTTTTTGGGTACCATTAATGAACAATGAATATGTGCCAGGCAGAGCTTTTCCATCACCATTCTGGTGATAAAACTTGGAAGACCAGGTAAGTGACATCTTTAAACAATAATATTCCCCAAGTTTGGTCTGCTAAGCCTTGTATGTAAGCAAGCAAACAAGCAATGACTCAGACAGTAACTGAAAAACAGACTTTTTATATATCATTCCAAAGACCACTAAGGGTAAGTAAAAGTCTAAAAACTGCCATCCATCATCCATCTAGGCAATTGTCTGCTTTGACAGTTTACAGTGGAACCAAGAATATTATTGCTAGGAAACTTGTGGCTGCAGGGGTGGACTTTGTGCTCTGCATCCTTACAGGTAAGTTTTAGAAAGGTACTGTCATCAATCAATTTCTCATCTGCAAATGTACATTCATTTAGTAATCATGGAAGTGTTTTCCTAACTAGTTAATGTTTTTAATTTACACAGAAAAGATTGTGAAAGCCATCATTAATTAACTCTAAAGATTTCAAAATCAGTATTTTCAGATCTTATGATTCAATGAATGTGCTTTTGTGCTTGATACCCACCACCTGATTTAATGAGAACAGCTTTATTATTTCAGCTAATGTATTGATATACACCAATATATTTGATTAAGTAGGTACATTCCTTATTAGATGGGGAAACACTAAAATCTGGTCTGGTGAGAGAGGAAATGAAAGTCTTAAATTTAATTACTTGTTTGTTGTTTAACAAGAGCCTTCTATTCTTTGAGCCACTATCTCCTGGCCTGAATACTGTAAGGTCAACATGAATAAACACTAGGGTTGCTTTCAAACCAATGATTCTAATGTATGTCTTAACAGCTAACTGAAAGTAATCCAAAGATAGATCAACTTCTCTTATTAAATATCCTTTTTTGAGGGAAAATTTGTTCATATGTTTTACTTATGAAACACCCCTTCAAATTAAGGTGTTTTAGTGCACAAAATCTACCTTTCCTTCATGATATCATTCTTTTCATTTGAAGCTAATGATAATAAACACACTTATATTTTTAGTCAGATCTTCTTAAATAAGATGAAATTGTAATCATATTTCCAAGGACTGTTAACACTTAGATTTCCATACAACTTTAGACTCCAATCTTCTCCTTTATGGGTCTATGCTAAATTTAGTATATTTATAGCCAAATATTTACTCCATCATTTATTGCTTCACACTGTTCTTGCAAGAAATTAAATTAAATAATTAAACACAATTATTCATGTAGGATTGTTTTTTTATTATGACAGAGGCCCACAGTCAACAGAAAGAGGCAGATATGCAAACAAAACAATAGCCAAATGGTGGCAGTGACTGTGCTGTCGGGTCAGAGAGGAGAGCTGGTAAATACAGCTATCCAGGTAAAACTGTTGGATCATTGTCAAAGATGTTTTTCCTCTTCTGCAAGGTCACAAAAGTAGATAGAATTTATTCCAGGTTTTGCTCTTTGAAGGACATCAGATGCTATAAGAAGACATTTGAGGGTCCTTGGCTAGAATAATTAGGGCACTAAATTATACTGAACTCATCTAAAAGTCATCAAATGAGTGTGATTCACAGTGGTGGCAAGTGTGAACAGAACTTATCATAAATGACAGTTACCAGAAGCAGGTTGGAAATTTGCAGAATACCTATAGGGCTCATGCTCAGCATGAAAGTTGCTTCTTTTGGCTTATATGTTGTCCAATATAAGAATGAGTTTATTTTACCTCTACTCTCTAAAATCACTAGATTATCTGTGCATTCAGATGACTTGGTTTCACATTCAGGATTTTCAATGTATTATGTGACCTTGGGCAGTCCATATTACCTTTGAAAAATATTTTTCCAACTCCATATTAATATTCTTTGTTTCTGAAATTTTCATGCAACTACATAATAAGACATGAACATACACTTCCATTTTTGATACTTTAATTCTTTCCAACCCTCCCTGATACAACCTCTTTTTAACTTAATGTATTTTTTTAAATCCATTACATTCATTAGTACTCTTTATGGATGTTTGATGTAGAGGTCAACAAATGGAGCTTGGTGACTATATCAATGACTATACATTTAAAAAAGAACAAGAGAGGCTCTTCCCAAACTCAAACAAATCCACCACCATCCAAACTAATAGCCATTCCCTGCCCCCAAACCCAATTATCCTCCTGCAACCTCCGTGGAACTCTGAAACACATCTTGCTCCAATACTGAGGATACTTATAAGGTGAGTGAACAGCCACATGCGGGGACTCCCCACTGTCTAGGACCTCACCAGTGGGACAAAACCCCAGGTTTCTCCCTCAACCATCTAGGCTTTTCAAGCCAGCCAGCAGGGAGTTTCCTGTGGCTAGGATCCCCCAAACCCAAACCAATCCAGCTGCCATCCAAACTACTAGCCAAACCCACCCCCAAATTTGCCTCTCCTCCTGAACCTCAGTGGAACTCTGAGACACAGCTTGCTGCAATACTGAGGATACATAAGAGGTGAGTGAAAAGCCACATGATGGGATGCCCCACTCTCTAGGACCCCCCCAATGGGACAAAACCCCCAGGCCCTTCCCCAACACCCTTGGCTTTTCTAGCCAGTCAACTGGTAGCTTCCTGTGGCTAGGCTCCCTCCAAACCAAACCCATCAGCTGCTATCCAAACTACTAGCCACACCCTGTCCCCAAACCCGCCTTACTCCTACAACCTAGGTTGAACTCTGAAAAACAGCTTGCTCCAATACAGAGGGGACTTAAGAAGGACCAAGAGATTGCAACAACACTGAGGGGATTAAGAGAGAGAATCAAGAGAGCAAATGAGGAGAGAAGACCAAGAAAGCAGGCATATAGAGACTTCAGAGGCTTTTGGAGACAGACATTGACAGTACAGAGCTGATCAAGAAAAACTACCAAACAGTCAGCCACAGCAAGAATTGGACCAAGACACAAAGACACTGTTGGCCTCATTTGAAGGAAGACATAGGTAGGCACCAATGCAAGAATCCCTCCAACAACCTAAAAAGCAACATGATAACACCAGAACCCAGCGGTCACACAAAAGGAAGACTTGTTCATCCTAACCCAGAAGAAGTAGAAGAAAACAACTGCAAAAGTAACTGTATGAAAATAATGGAGACCTTTAAAGAGGAAATGAAAAACTCATTTAAAGAAATGGAAAAGATAAACAAAAATTGAAAAAAAATGAATAAATCCCTCAAAGAAACCCAAGAATAAACAATCAAACAGGTAAAAGAAACAGTTCAGGACTTGAAGACTGAAGTAGATGTAATAAAGAAAACACAAACTGAGGAAATTCTGGATATGGAATATCTGGGTAAACAAACAGGAATGACAGAGACAAATATAACCAACAGAATACAAGAGATAGAAGAAAGAATCTCAGGCACTGAAGATACTATAGAAGAAATAGACTCATTGGTCAAAGAAAACATTAAATCCAAAAAATTCTTAACACAAAACATCCGGGAAATCTGAGACACCATGAAAAGACCAAACTTAAGAATATTAGGGGTAGAAGAAGGAGAAGAATCCCAGCTAAAAGGCATAGAAAATATATTAAACAAAATGCTAGAAGAAAACTTCCAACCTAAAGAAGGATATCCCTATGAAGGTACAACAAGCTTACAGAACACCAAATAGACTGGATCAAAAAAGATCCCCTCGCCATATAATAATCAAAGCACACAACATACAGAATAAAGAAAGAATATTAAGGGATGCTAAAGAACAAGGTCAAGTAATGATATACAAAGGTAAAACTATCACAATTACACCCGTCTTCTCAATGGAAACTATGAAAACCATAATCTCCTGGATAGGTGTGCTGCATACACTAAGAGATCATGGATGCAAGCCCAGACTACTATCCCCAGCAAAGCTTTCATTCACCATCGATGAAGAAAACAAGATATTCTATGACAAAAACAGATATAAACAATATGTATCCACTAACCCAGCCTTACAGAAAGTAAAAGAAGGAAAACCCCAACCCAAGGACTCTAACTGCACTCACAAAAACACAGGTATCTGATAACCTCCTACCAGCATAAAACAAAGAAGGGAAACACACAAACACTACTACCAAAAAATAACCAGAATTAACAACCACTGGTCATTAATATCGCTTAATATCAATGGACTCAATTCACCTATAAAAAGACACAGGCGAAGAGAATGGATATGAAAACAGGATTCAGCCTTCTGCTGTATACAAAAAACACACCTCAACCTCAAAGACAGAGACTACTTCAGAGTAAAGGGTTGAGAAAGGTTTTCCAATCAAATGGACCTAAGAAACAAGCAGGTGTAGCTATCCTAATATCTAACAAAATTGTTTTCAAACTAAAATCAGTCAGAAGAGATGGAGAAGGACACTTCATACTCATAGCAGGAATAATTCATCAAGATGCAGTCTCAATCCTGAACATCTATGCTCCTAATACAAGAGCACCTACATATATAAAAGAAACAGTACTAAAACTTAAATTGTACATCAAACCCCACACACCAATAGTAGGAGACTTAAACACACAATTCTCTCCAATGGATAGGTCATCTAGACAGAAACTTAACAGAGAAATAAGAGACTAACAGATGTCATGAATCAAATGGACTTAAGAGACAACTATAGAATATTCCACTCAAACACAAAGGAATATACCTTCTTCTCAGCACCTCAAGGAACCTTCTCTAAAATTGATCACATACTCGGTAACCCAAAAAAAAATCTCCAAAAATAAAAAAACAATTGGAGTAACACCTAGTGTCTTATCAGATCATCATGGGTTAAAGTTAGAATTAAACAACAATACTACTCTCAGAAAGCCTACACCCTCATGGAAATTGAACAGGGAACTACTGAACTACCCCTGGGTCAAGGAAGAAATAAAGAAGAAAATTAAAGATTTTCTTGAATTCAACGAAAATGATGGCACAACATATTTAAACCTATGAGACATCATGAAGGCAGTGCTAAGAGGAAAGTTCATAGCACTAAGTGCCCACATAAAGAAAATAGAAAATGGAGAAAGCTCATATTAGTGACTTAACAGAACACCTGAAGGCTCCAGAACAAAAAGAAGCAGACTCACCCAGGAGGAATAGAAGACAGGAAAGAATCAAATTGAGGGCTGAAATCGAGAAAATAGAAACAAAGAAAACAATATAAAGAATAAATGAAACAAAAAGCTGATTCTTTGAGAAAATCAATAAGACTGACAAACCCCTACCCAACTAATCAAAAGGCAGAGAGAGAACACTCAAATTAACAAGATCAGAAATGAAAAGGGGGACATAACAACAGATACTGAGGATATTCATAGAATCATTAGGTCATACTACAAAAACCTGTACTCTACAAATGTAAAAGAAATGGAAATTTCTTAGATAGATACCATATAGCAAAATTAAATCAAAACAAGGTGGAAAATTTAAATAGACCTATAAGCTACAAGGAAATAGAAGCTGTCAACAAAACCCTCCCAAGCAAAAATGCCCAGGGCTGGATGGTTTTAGCGCAGAATTTTATCAGTACATCAAAGAAGACCTAATACCTATACTCCTCGAAGTGTTCCACATAAAGAAAACAGAAGGGGCATCACCAAACTCTTTTTATGAAGCGACAGTTACCCTGATACCAAAACCACACAAAAACTCAACCAAGAAAGAGAATAACAGGCAAATCTCACTCATGAACATTGATGCCAAAATACTCAATAAAATACTCGCAAACTGAATCCAAGAACACATCAAAAAATAATGCACCATGATCAAGTCAACTTCATCCCAGAGATGCAGGGCTGTTTCAACATATGGAAACCTATCAATATAATCCATCATATAAATAAACTAAAAAAAACCCATATGATCATTTCATTAGATGCTGAAAAAGGATTTGACAAAATCTAAAAATGCTTCTTCATGATAAATATCTTGGAGAGATTAGGGATACAAGGAACATCCCTAAATATAATAAAAGCAATATACAGCAAGCTGACAGCCAACATCAAATTTAATGGAGAGAAATTCAAAGCAATGCTACTAAAATCAGGAACAAGACAAGACTTTCCACTCTCTCCATATCTCGTAAACATAATTCTAAAAGTTTTAGCAATAGCAATAAGACAACAAAAGGAGATCAATGGGATTCAAATTGGATAGGAAGAAGTCACACTTTTGTTGTTTGGAGCTGATATGATGGTGTATATAAGTGACCTCAAAAACTATACCAGAGAACTCCTACAGCTGACAAATACCAACAATGATGTGGCAAGATACAAAAAAAAAAAAATCAGTATCCCTCCTATACACAAATGATAAAGAAACTGAGAGGGAAATCAGAGAAACATCACCTTTCACAATAGCCACAAATAACATAAAATATCTTGGGGTAACAATAACCAAAGAAGTGAAAGATCTATTTGAGAATAACTTTTAGTCTTTGAAGAAATAAATTGAAGAAGATACCAGAAGATGGAAAGATCTCCTATGATCTTGGATAGGTAGGATCAACATAGTATAAATGGCAATCCTACAAAAAGCAATCTATAAACTCAATGCAGTCTCCATAAAAATCCCAACAAAATTCTTCACAGACCTTGAGAGAACAATAATCAACTTCATATGGAAAAATAAAAAACTCAGGATAGCCAAAACAGTCCTGTACATTAAAGGAACTCCTGGAGGCATCACCATCCCTGACATTAAGCTCTATTACAGAGCTACAGTAAATAAAAACAGCATGATATTAGCATAAAAACAGAGAGGTTGACCAATGGAATCAAATCAAAGACATGGATAATAATCCACACACCTATGAGCACCTGGTTTTTGACAAAGAAGCTAAAATTACACAATGGAAACAAAGAAAGTACCTTCAGAGAATAGTGTGTGCATAACTGGATGTCAACATGTAGAAGAATGAAAATAGATCCATATTTATTATCATGCACCAAACTCAAGTCCAAATGGATTAAATACCTCAATATAAATCTGACCATACTAAACCTGGAAGAAGAGAAATTGGAAAGTAGTCTTCAATGCATGAGCACAGGAGACCACTTCCTAAATATAAGCCAGTAGCACAGACACTGGAGCAACAATAAACAAATGGGACCTCCTAAAATTGGGAAGCTTCTGTAAAGAAAAGGACACAGTCAATAAGACAGAAAGACAGCCTACTGAATGGGAAAAGATCTTCACAAACCTTACTTCAGACAAAGGACTGATCTCCAAAATATATAAAGAACTCAAGAAATTAGACATTAAAATTCAAAATAACCCAATTTAAAAAATGGGGTACTAAACTAAACAGAATTCTCAACAGAAAATTCTCAAATAGCCAAAAGATACTTAAGGAAATGTTCAACATCCTTAGCTATAAGGAAAATGCAAATCTAAACAACTTTGAGATACCATCTTCCACCTGTCAGAATGGCTAAGATCAAAAACACCAACGATTCCCTATGCTGGAGAGGATGTGGAGTAAGGGGAACTCTCATCCATTGCTGGTGGGAATGCAAACTTGTGCAACCACTTTGGAAATCAGTATGGCAGTTTCACAGAAAATTGGGAATCAACCTACCTCAGGATCCAGCAATACCACTCTTGCACATATACCCAAAAAATGCTCAATCATACTATAAAAGCATTTGTTCAACTATGTTTATTGCAGCATTATTTGTAATAGCCAGAACCTGGAAACAACCTAGATGCCCCTCAACTGAAGAATGGATAAATAAAATGTGGCACATTTATACATTAGAGTACTACTCAGTGGTTAAAAAAAAATCAATGACCTCTTGAGTTTTGCATGCAAATAGATGGAATTAGAAAACACTATCCTTAGTGAGATAACTCAGACCCCCAAAAATGAATATTGTATGTATTCACTTATAAGTGGATACTAGCTATAAACAAAGGACATTGAGTCTACAGTTCATAATACTAGAGAAGCTCAGTAATAAGAAGAACCCAAAGAAAAATGTAGAGACCCACCTGGAAATTGGAAATGGACAGGATTGACTGGCAGGGTTGGAAGCATGGGTATGGGGGGAGAGGAGAGAGTAGGAAGAGAAGAGGAGTGGAGAGGTAGAGGAGAACTTGAGAGAATGGGATGGTCCAGATTGAGGAAGGACAGAGATGAGAGCAAGAAAAGATATACCTTGATTGAGGGAGCCATTATAGGGTTAGCAGAAACCTGGCTCTAGAGATTCTGAGGAATCCACAAAGATGACCCCACCAAGGACCCTGAGCTATAGAGGAGAGGGGGCCTGTAGTCAGAATGATGAATATCTTAAATATCACCATAGAGTCTTCATCAAGCAACTGATGGAAGCAGAGACAGAGACCCACATTGGAGTACTGGACTGAGCTCCCAAAGTCCAGTTGAAGAGTGAAAGGAATGAGAGTATTAGCAAGGAGGTCAAGACCATGACGAGTTTACCCACTGAAACAGTTTGCCTGAGCTAATGGAAGTTCACCAACTCCAGCCAGACAGGGAGAAACAAGCATAGGACCAAACTAGTTCCTTTGAATGGGGTTGACAGTTTCATGGCTGGGGTAGACAGAGGGGCCACTGGCAGTGGCACCAGTATTCATCCCTACTGCATGTACTGGCATCTTGTGATCCTATTCTCTTTGGATGGATACCTTGCTCAGCCTAGATATAGTAGGGCAGGTCTTGGACCTTCCACAAGGCAATGTGCCTTACCCTTTCTAAGGATTAGATGAGGGTGGGGTACGAGGATGTGTGGAGGGAATGGGAAGAGGGGAGGGAGTAGAAACTTGGATAGGTATTTTTTTTTAAATCAATAAAAAGAACAAGAGTAAAGGTTGTCCCTCTGCTCATCAGCTATCAACTTCCATTTGGTCCTTAGTCAGAAAGGAGCCTAGAGAACTATCCTCACCATATATGCCAGAGTTTCGGCTAGATTGATCTTGTTCAGATCTCACACTAGAAATTACAGCTCATATAAGTCCATAAATACAACAGTTATAATTTACAGAAGTTTGCATTGTACAACATCTGTCTTCATCTCGCAGCTCTTACATTCTTTCTTCTTCCTTTTCTGAGGCATTAGTGAGGTTTGGTGGGGACAGTTATATTACATTTATGACTAAATAATCAATCTATCATTCTCATCATGTTGCATAGGTATGTATCTTAGCATTGACTGCTACCCACTGAAGGGAAGAGAGGATTTTCTGACCAAATCTGAATGCACTTACATAGCTACAAACATAAATATTTATAAGGTAATTTGATCACCTAGAGAAATGACAATAGCAGACTTTTACTCTATGGATTGTGTCTTCTCCACCATAGGATTTTTGCTAGTATGACTGTACTCTGTAAGCCAGTAACCTAGTGTCAGAACTGTATAGTCTGTGTTTCCTCTTTCCTCACTTTTTCTATTTAGACATTCCAGGAAGCTTGGCATACATTAATGTGATAGGGTTGCTATAATAATATACCACATATTGTATGTGTGAAACAAATAATGTGTGTTTTATCATTGTTTTGGAGACTTTTGGTGTAAGATCAACATAGTAGAATGGTTTATGCTATAAGGACTCTACTTAGACAATAGGTGGTTTTTGCATATCTTGGTTACTTTTCTATTTGTGTGATAGAACATAATGACCAAGCAACTTACAAAAGAAAGAATTTATTTTAAGTTTATGGTTTAAGAGGGCCAGGCTCAAGAACAGCTTGGTTGAGCTCACACCTAATCCAAAAACTAAAAGTAGAAAAGGGAACACAAAATACCATGAATGTTTTGAAACCCCAAGTCCCACCTTAGTGACATGCTTCCTGCAGTAAGGCCAAAACTACTAAGCTCCCCTAAACCTCCATCAATTGGATGTCAAGTGTTCAAATGTACTCAAATCATGGTGGATGTCTCAGCCAAACCACCACAATGACCTTCTCTTCAGGTATACCTTTTGATTGTGCTCATAGATTTAACCAATTATTCCTCTAAAGATGCCTGGCACATAGGATATATGCCAATTTTGGATACTGTAAATTTTATTATCTTTATAAAGGCTGTATCTGTCTCCAAATAAAGTCACATTGTGAGGTAATTGATGTTAGGATTTTGACATGCAATGTTCTGTGGGGAGAGCCATGATTCACGTGATAAGAGCTCAACTTTGTATTGCATTCTGGTTATCACCCTTTCCCTGCCAAGAAAAGTATCTTTTAATCTAAAAGCCCTATCATTTAGAAAATGTGTCTTCTCTGATGACAAAAAAATGACAATGATAATGCCAAACCTCATGAAAGCAGTAATGATCTTGATTTAAAGATTATTAATTAAGAAATGAATCTGTAGTATCAAATTACATAAACCTATAGTTTTTGTTCTAAATGATTTTATGCACAATATGTTTAAGCCCTGATTAAAAAAAGCTATTAAACAATTGATACTTTAGTGTGCAAAAAGGATTAAAACTGCCTTATGATCATTCATATTGATCTGTCTGCATTTGGTGAAAGATGCTACTTGAATTATTAAGTATTTCATAGGCACATGTAATAGACACATCATGCATGATGGTACATGCAGAAGTGGTTTTACAGTTTTGATTCTAAATTTTGAATTTGAAGAAGGATTGAGGTCAAGACAGTCAAAGCAGAGTAATGAAAAAAACATAAATGTGCAATACCTCATTACCTTCATAATCGTGTACAATTTTTCTAATAACTATCCTTTTTGTATGTTGTGTCCTTTGGCATTTGGGAGGAGAATGTAATAGAACTTACTGTTCTCCAATCCTGCTGTTCCATAACATTGTCCTATTTGACTGCTTTAATTCAAGCTAGTCTTAACTATATAGGCTCCAACTTAGCTGTGATGAATTATGGCTGGTGATAGGATCCTATCTTTCTCATCTGTATGCTATTGTTGAGACTGATTGCCATTTATGCTTGTAGATGGTGACAGAGTTGAGATAAGGTTGACTTAACAGGATTTGCCTGACAGAGACCACAAATTGAAGTCAGTATTATGACAGAAAAGTCATTCCAGTTAGCAGATGAGACCATATCCATATGGTGGAGGTCAAAGAGCCAGTGAGAGAGAAAATGAACAAAATTAGAAATTGTGGTTTCTGGATAAAAGCAGTTCACTTGATGCTTATTTAGAGTTAGTATCTCTCAAAAAATTTTGATATCATGTATCATGCTTAATAAAAATATAAGTGAATGGGTACCACAATTTTGCAGATACTTCAACATATTAAACATGTATTAAGTGAAAGGAATGTTATCATTCCCTTTTTGCTTTTTAAATACCTCCTAAAGTAGCCTGTTTACATACAGGTTTCAACCTTGTTTTTTTTTTTATTGTGAAGGATGGTGTTCTTTAATTTATACTCTTAATTTTCTTTTTCTAGTGATATTTTATGTAGTAACAATCTTTACCTATCATGGGGTTTTGTTGTAGGAGTCTGTTTGTTTGTTCCTGGCTGCTTATCTGGAAATAATCACACAAAAACTATATTATTTGCAATACTGTTTGGCCAATAGCTTAAGCATATTTCTGGCTAACTCTTAAATTAACCCATCTCCATTAATCTGTGTATCTCCATGAGTCTGTGGCTTAACAGGTAAAGTTTCGTGTCTGACTTCTCCTGACCACGCCTTCTTTCTCCAAGCATTCAGTTTCATCTCCCCCATCCCTTTATCTCTGTTCTGCCATGCTATAGGTCCAAAGAAGTTTCTTTATTAATCAATAGTAATCACAGCATACAGAGGGGAATCCCACATCAGAGTTTGGAAAGATTTTTTTTAAGTTAAATAGCACAGAGTACTCTGAGATTTTCCTTGTTAGTATTATTTTTTATTTGATGACAAATTTGGTTTTCAAATTGGTTAAGGTTGCTTGCAGTCTTAATATGTCTTCCCAAGACTAAAGCAGTTTTCTAAATTCACGATTTTTTAATTCTTTATTTAAAAAAAAAAAACAGAGCCATCTCAATTAAGAATGGGATGAATTGATGCTAGCTGAGGAGATGAGCCTCTTCTGTGGGAAGGAGAAACTTATGACATGACATATGGTGAGCATTCTAGTCAGTTCAGTGCTGCTGATGAGAAATATTTGTTGGGTCTAATTCACAATTAATTGTACTCAGAAGTTCAATAATAATTCAGATAGAAACAGAAATATAAAACTTAATAGAAATCATGTAAATACAAATCTGATTATCTGTTATTATTTTATAACAACAAATGTCCAAAAATTGGGTTTAATTTTAGGGAATTTTACTTTTATTCACTTGTTTTAAATTTATCTCTTCCTTCCCATTTTAGCTCTGCTCCTCCATCCTTCACCTGTAATACATACATTTCACTCTTCCTGTGCCTCTCCCTTTTTCATCAGTCTCTGATTCTTCCCCCACTACCCACTCTCTTTCTTCATCTCACAGGCCAGGGCTGTCTCTGACTGAAGTTTCCTCCCTCTAGACTGGCAGTCCAAAGACAGCAGTCAGAGCTTATGTCAGGGTGAGATAACACAGACTTGAAAGTATGCAACTCTTTTCTGCCATCATCAACAGAAAATACCAGCATGTACAATTACCTGTTTAATGATAACTCTCCTCATATTCCTTTTCTGAATGTGTCCTATGAGAAGGTAGTGAATATTTGAAAGGGGGAGGGTTCTTGCTGATTTTCTTAAAGGGTGATAGACAACCACCAGTCATCCTTTACTTTGTTTATAATGTGCTGTGAGGGCAAGAGCAGATTCAGCAGTTTTTGCAAAATTACCAGCACAGCAAGAAAGGCAGGCAAACAGATTGCTCAGATGGATGGACTTTTAATAACTGGATCTATCAAATCCCAGATTCACTGCTTGCTGGGAGACATCAAAGTAAAAACATCATGTTTTTAAACATGGAATTTCTTCAAATCAGAGAAAGTTCTCTGCAATGTGTGCAGTATGAGCCCTACTTTGGAAGACTCAGAGGGCCACCTTTAATGTCATCCCCAGTGCTTCATTGCTCAATTTTTCTAAAGACTTGTGTAGACACACTTTTCTACGTTTCATCTATGAAGTAACCAACTGTGTATAATAACTGACCTGTTCCATATCTTTCCCATACTTGTTCTATGCCCAGAATACTGAATGTTATTATCATTTAGATAATGTGGCTTATGGGGTTAGGCAGTAATAAGTGGCATTGACAAGGCAATACGATCTAGCAATTCCTATCTCTCAGATCTCCCCCTTTAAGATTATTGTGTTCAACCATATAATATGGAGGTCACTGAGACTATTGAGTAGTCTTTTAACATTGTTAATTATGATTTAATGATCCTAATTTATGAAACTGTTTATTAATTCTAATCACAGAATTAAGACTAAGGACATCAGTAGCATTGTTTCTGCCAGGACTATAGTACCTTCTCAGTTTCTCTGAGCCATATTAAAATTATTATTAAAATTCATCGCATTAAGTTCTTAACCAATTTTGAATTTAGTACTTTGTATTCAACCAGTGAAACATAAAATTAGGTACTATTTGCCATTTGCCATTGAAGACACGTATATATAAGTAATGTATAAATAAAGTTAAGTTTACATATTCATATAGAGATTTGAGGTGGTTGTGTGTTTTACTCAAGAGCATGAGAAATCTGTTAGTTGAAAGAAAATTGCATCTTCTGCATCTGCGTATCTGACATATAATCCCATGTGTATTCTTTGGATCATAGCCTCTATGGCTTAATATGTTTCTAAAGATAGAAATATATATATTTAGTACAAATATCTCAGGAGTCACAAAACACATTATCACTTTATAGGCTTTGATAAATCCTATAGTAGAGAAACTGGTTAAATGCAATTTTATTTAAACTAGAACTTGCCACACATACACTGCAGAGCCTTTTCTCTTTCTTTTTCTAACATCCAATTGCATCTCATAGATGTAATGGCCTGTGAAATCCAGATTGGATTTCTTTGCTCCCCTAAGCATACTTGAAAAACAGCCTCCCTCTAATACTTGAAAATTTGTTTTTCCATCTTCAAGTCCCTGGAACATGGTGAGTAGAATGTCTCAGCCCACACCCAGGAACAGGATGTAGATTCTGATGAAATTTTGCTGGTTTTGGTTCGAATATCGGTGAACACATATAGTTGAAACAGAATTGATAAAAAGGAGTCTGTGTTGGATATGTGAAGGAATGCCTAAGAGAAAATAATATCTTCTAAAAGCAGAAAACCTCTTTCTTCTCCAGTTTTATGCATAGTTGACTTTCTGCATGTGTGCATGCACACACACACACACACACACACACATACACACAATACATACTTCTCTTTTATGATACTCTCTAGTTCCTGTTTTTTTTTTCAGTCAATAATGATAGTCTTATGTAATAAAACTTCACTGCTAAGACAAGGAGAAAGGGAATGAAAAAAATGTATTGAAAACTTACATATGCCAACTTATCCATATTTTGATATTCGATTTGTTCTTCAGAAACCTACATGAGGGAGTTGAGGCTTAACACATTTTTGATACTATCTCAAAGCTATGTGTTTCTAAATGCTGGCTACCTTAATTATGCTCACTTCTTCTATTCTGAAGATATTTAGCAATACCTGTTAACCATGCATTGCTACAGATATGGAGGGTAAAATGTTTGTGTAAAAATGCACCAGAAATGATCAATTTGCATCAATGAAAATATATCCATAAAATAAGAGTCTGAACATTAGACAGTGGCTAATGTATAGATGGCATATAAAGAAAGGTATATTTCATAGCAAATAATTTAGGAAAGAATCTATGTGTATGATGTGTTTTGTGAGTATATATATCTGTATATATTCATATATATGTATACACACTTAGATATGTTTTCAAGGTCAAACAAAGATAGACAGGACATCTTTAAACACTTCAGAGTTCTACAGAATATGACATTTAAGATGTTTTAATAACCTATGTTCTTCTTTTTTATGATAATGAGACATATCTGCTCCTAACAGCACCAATCTACTTCAGAGAAGATAATGGACATCAAAGAACCTTCACATGGAGTTTGCATTCTTTGTGACAAAGGGAACCCACTGTGAAAGAAAGTGTCCTTGTTTTCATTGCTGACAGTATGCTATACTAATTGGACAAGCAGGACACAAAAGAATGTGACTACCAAATATTTTCAAGGCAAAGAGGGAGAGTCCTTCAGGATATCTTGTTTCACAGAAAAGTCTATTGGATATGTTGGGCTTATAGAGCAAAGATAGATGCCTCAATGTTGCAGAGGAACTTTTGGTAACTGCCCTGACAATCAAATGTTTCTGTCATTTCTCACATCCTTTGGAATTTGCTTGCTCTTACTTCCTGCTTACTCAGTTAATATTATTTCCTTCTTGAGTCACTGAGGAAGTTGAAGATTAGATAGTTATGCTTATAGTTTATCAGATGGAAAAAGAAAGCTATGATAGGAAGCAAATTAGGTGCAAGGCTTTGAACTCAACCAAGATAGTATAAATATAGAATATTTTCTCTGAATTTGTCAAATGCAAATGAACTAGATGTTGAAGTATTTATTGCCTGTATATATTGTATATAGTTATTATACTTATTGTATTTAGTTTTCTTTTATTAGTTATAGCCTTCTTTTTTATTTTAGACAAAAAGGGGAAATGTATTGATACTTCATTTGAATTTTTTTCAAATTTTTATTTATTTATTATATATACAGTGCTCTGCCTGCATGTATCCCTGCAGGCCAGAAGAGGGCACCAAATCCCATTGCAGATGGTTGTGATCCACCATGTAGTTGGTGGGAATTGAACTCAGGACCTTTGGAAGAGCAGGCAGAGCTCTTAACCACTGAGCCATCTCTCCAAATCATGCTTGCCTGAAGATCAAAGAGTTAAACAGCCCCATGTGTCAGTCTTCCAGACAATGGTGATATACACCTTTAATCCCAGTACCCATACTAGTTTGCCATAATAATCAGTTGGCACATGCCTTTAATCCTAGCCTTACAGTGGACTATGAAATTGGAGGAGATAGCTCACAGACCCAGGCTCATTCTGAGCTTCTTGGAGGCAGGGTCACCATTTTTGACTGAGGTAGAGGTAAGAGCCAGTGGTTGGCTGTTTTGCTTTTCTGGCCTTTAGGTTGAACCCAAATTTCTGTCTCTGGATTTTTATTAATTGTGCTACATGTACTAATTATGCTAAGTATAGATATGATGGGATAAAAGGGTAGATTGTTGAATCTACTCTGAAAAGAAAAAGTTAGAATACAGATATTATAAGATAAAAAGGTAGATTACTGAATCTACTTGTAGAAAGCAACTAATAGTTTTAAAAGTTTTACATTGGATTGGACATTTTTAAATTGTATACAAATTTTGTTAGAACATATTGTTCATATATTTCTACTCTTGTTCAATGTATTGTACATGTATAACTCATTTAACAATGTAATGCAAATTTATAGTCCATGAAAACTATTATTATCAACTTTTTAGCTCTTAAGAATAATAAGGAAATAGAGGGTTATTAATCAGTCATCTATTATAATTGAACTTGTAGTCTCATTTGGTATGTTTTCAAAATCAAACAAAGATATGTTTTTAGATATACAGGTCATCTTCAAACACTTCATAAAACTACAGAATATGGCATTTAAGATGTTTTAATGACCTAGGTTCTTTTTGTTTATGACAGTGAGACATGTCTGCTCCTGGCGGTAACAATCTTCTTCAGAGAAGATATATATATATATATATATATATATATATATATATGATTGCATTTTTGTCTTTGATTGAGGACACATTCTATAGCTTGCATGTAGACATCAGAGGAAAACTTTGTTTTCACCTCGCCCCTTAAAGTCAGGATCTATTGTTTTGCCACTGTGTACATCAGGCCAGCTGACCTGCAAGTTTCTGGGGAGTCTTCTGTCTCCACCTCTCACATCCCTTTATGAGTGTTTAGATTGCAGTTGTGTGCTACATACCTGCATCTACAGGGCATCTGGAGATTCAAACCCTGCAAGTGGTTTCTACACTGAGCTATCTTCTCTGTTCCTACAGCATTTTCTTGAAAAATACAAAGTATTGACCAGATATGTTTATAGTGTGAGACCTAGGCAATGGGGAAGAACAGAAGCAAACAAACCATCGAGGCTTGCGAGATTTGTTTAGGAAGATATGATTCTGTCAAGTTTGTTGAGAATAGAAAAAAAAAATCAAGAGAGTAAACATCAATATAGTATCACAGAGTCACATGTACCAGTCCAAAGGTAGCAACCAATGTATACAATGCACTCAGGCAGTCCATCAAAGCAGACTCTATGATAACTGTGCTGATCTATGATATACCAATGTATACAATGCACTCAGGCAGTCCATCAAAGCAGACTCTATGATAACTGTGCTGATCTACGATATGATGCAGGGGACAGAGCATTCAAAGCTTGGCCTGATGTGAAAAGTAGAACAGTAGAGGTGGTAAATATGTACTTCTCTTGTTTGCTTGGTCTCTTTAGTTCAAAGACTACACATTGGAACCTGAATTACATAAGAATTTGTCTTAAGACATTGAAAGCCCACTGACTTATCCTTGAGAACTCACTATGACCTTCAAACAAATGCCCTGTCTCAATTATTATTTTCTCATTTCTCTATATATCAATGTATAGAATTCATGGTACATGAAAATTGTCAACAATACCCATATAATTGTCCACTCCACTCCCTTAAACTGTGCTGATTGCAAACAGAGTTTGCTTTAAAACCACTAATAGGAAGTTTATTTTCTCTACTCAAGTTCCCCACAGGAGTTGTAAACTTGCTGGTTTAGCACTGTTTCTGTCTATAGGTTGTACAAGTCTCCCAGGACTTCTTATGGGGAAAAGCATACCAACTTCTTCTCTATATGCTAATTGATAATATACATTTTGAAAGTAATACTTCCTTTTTATGCTATTTGAATTAGATTCATATTAAAACAAGTAACAGATATTACAAAATATTTGTCATTGATACAATACTAAAATGATGATGTTCTCCAAAGTCCCTGAGATAATTTAGCCTTTGGCCTCAACATTCTATTAAAAACCACACAGAGTGTTTTATGAAAGAAGCTAATTCATGAGCTTTTAAAAATGGAATTTATGGGAACAAAAAGAATACCTTGTTAAAAATACTGCATTTTTTTCCTGTAATTATTCAGTTCAGATGCATCCATGCATTCATCATTTAATTAGATTTCTTGTTTGTAACACATTGAACTGGGCACTATTGAAAAACATTCTTTCATGAGTTTTGTAACAGTGTCATTGATGTGAGTTCTCTGAATGTCGGAACTGTGATGACTTAAGTGGATACAACCTAAAACAAACCTGGAACATACTGGAAGTCAGAAACAGAGGAGGATTTGGTGATCCATCTCTCATTTATCATTCAATAGAGAGTATAAATATTTATTTATGGTCCCACCTGATACAGTGATACAATAAGAAAACATTGTTGATGTCTCACAGAGTTGGTTGTGATTAATATTTGAGAAAGTTTTATATTATGCCCAAAGTAATACTCTGAAACAATTCTTTGGAAGAATTCAAATTATATGTCTCTATTTAAGGTAGCTTCTATTTTGAGACCATTTTGTCTATTAAATGCAATTATAAGAATTGAAATAAATGAGTATAAAAGTAATGAACCAATCCTTATTTTCCAAGTCTTTATATGATATTTTGAAATGTCAGTTTCTCAGATACAATGAGTACTGGAGAGATTAAATATGTCCACAAATAGTATACCAAAATTTCTCTACATCATGAGAGCTGGTTTAGCAGGTACTTACATTTACACATGACTCTTTGAAATAACATCAATACTACCTACAGTTAAATCATGACCAAATAAATAGCTTGGTATTTCTTTTAAACTAAATTCTTCTTTGAAGGGCCTTGACTATGAGGCTTAAAAGTCTGAACTTTATCCTACAGGCTAATGTGAGCTTATACTTTGGAAGCCAAAGGGAAGGGGAAGCATTGAACAGGTTTTTCTTTTAATGCCAGAGCAGGAATAGAGTCCCCTTTATTAAAATGATGACTACATGCATCTATTCATGGGATTTAGTCACATAGAAACACACACACAAACACAGACACACACATACATGCCTTCATGCATACAGACATTCACACAGAACTGACATAAGAACTGAATATTTACAAGTGTTCTGACATTAATATGCCAATGTTTGTATTCTAGTAGTGAAATAAAACTAGAGTTTCACATCATGTCACCATTGCCAGCAAGAAGTTAGAGCACTCCTTGTGATCTTTGTACTATAGTCACTACCTGACATTTATTTCATAAAAATATTTTTTTAGAATGTTTAGATGCAGATATATCAGAGATTGGGGCCATAGAGGAGTAATGAGGAGAAGAGAGGGAGGAAGGATTGTTGTCCCTTCTTTTCTTGGAGTTCTGAGTTTTGGCAGCAGGATTTGTTGACAAGAAGAAGGGCCAGAGGCAGTCTGTGGATATTTATTCCTCTTTTTCTTCTACTACTACATTAGCAAATGTCCATTTTTTCTAACACAAATCAAAGAATTTGACTTTGAGGAAAGAATAGCAAATGTATCACAGATACATAAAATATTTTAGAAAATAAATTATTTTTATGTGTTCAAGTATAGTACATCCACTGAGGAAGAACAGCCTAAAGTCAGGAGATATCTATAAAGCTAGATAGCGATAGGATGTCTTTAGAAAACAGAGGATGAGTTTTTCTGACATTAAAGCAGGGGTCTGCACTAAGCTTTAATCTCATGTCAAATTTAGTTAAAATTTCCAGATTCAGGACAAAATATAACCCAAGGCAGATAGTATAGTACAGAAGTATAACATATTTAAGCAGAGGAGTTTCTAACACATACATGTTTCTTTCACCTATTTCTGTGATTGATGTAATTATTTAAGGGAATTACTAACTAGTTCTTTAATTACCCTCAATATATGTAATAATGAATTGGTTCTTTCTTAACTCTATTTTACTCAGAGGAAATTGAGATATGAAGTGATAAAATGACTGCCACTCACATCAGCCCTTAAGAAAATCAAATAAAACCCAAACAATTCTGACCTCTGGAAGCAATGCAACCTTGGCCATTGTCTTAGATTTTGATCACTATGGTGAACACAATGACTGAAAGCAACTTTGGTAGTAAATGTCTCATTTCACCATACAGCTTACAGTCCATAATTAAAAGAGGTCATGTCAGGAACTCAAAACACACACATAGCAGAACTGAAAAAGTTCAATTTTGTTCATTTTGTTGAAAATGTTCAGGAATGTTGCTTTCTTGCTTACTTTCTATAGCTGCTTCCATATATACACCAGGATACCTGCACAGGGGTAGCACTGTCTAGAATGGACTGATCATTCCATATCAATCATTAGCTAAGAATATTCCCCTCAGTCTTGCCTGCAGGCAAATCTGATGAAATTTTTCAGAACTGAGAACCATTCTTTCCAGATGACACTCACCATTTGTATTGTTTAAAAGAAAAAACTAACAGCACAACCAAGATTCTTTGTGAAAATATTCACCTATTGTTTTCCACAGCTATCAGAACAATGACTTTATACTGAATGATACATGAGAAAAAGACAAAGCTGCATGTTCCCAGGGAGAAAAAAAGGAATTTTTAAAAATCAAATTGGACAAATAGAATTGTAATCATTTGCATGAAGCTTTAATTTAGATCACAATCCAAGAATGTTAAAGTTACAGAAGTTTAACTATCAATAATTGTTAAACTTTAGGCTTGTTG
>PVIU01013448.1:0-55849 GCA_004026605.1 Ondatra zibethicus | reverse complement strand
GGTGGGCCTTGGACTTCCAACAGGGCAGGGCACCATGCCCTCTTTCAAGGAAGAAGGGGGAGGGAGGAGGGGTGGGGGGTAGTGGGAGGGGACCGGGAGAAGGGGAAGAAAGGAAAAAAAATTTTATTTCTTTAATTATGTTCTTGAATGGAAAAAATAAAACAAAACAATGTATGGAAAAAATAAAAAAATAAATAAAAATCATATAGAAAAAAAAAGAGAGAGAGAATAAGAAATGATCCTCAAATGATTTTCTCACAGTTTATTCAGATTATTTTTGCAGTGAATTTATTCAGGCAATATAGGCAAAAGTTTCTACTTGAAACTCTGCTCCTAAGTGGCCCTCCGGTGACCTCTCTCTAGTGGCAGCTGTGACCGTGACCAGTTCCTGATCACTTTCTGTCACAGCGACCCACCACTCATTATCTGGCATGCCGTATTTCTCACCAGTAATTGTCTCACTATTTCTCGTTCCTAACTAAAAGTTGTTTCAAAAGACCAAGGCTTGCACTTTGTGTTTCACTGCTATGTTGCAACAATCAGAACCAAGTTCTCAGCAGTGCCACAGCTAACATTTGGGGACAGAATATTCTCAGTTGTTCTGTGAGGCCCCATGCACTGTAGGACATAAACAGCATCCTCATCTTCTGTGGACTAGCTGCTAGAAGCTCTTCTTCACACCTCTCTGTTATGACAACAAAAACAGACACTAATTGTTCACAAATGTTTCCTAAGAGGACATATAAAATTGTCAAGCTGAGAGCCACTCACAGGCACCATGGGCACTCAATAAATATTTGTTGAATAAATGAGTATGTGGATAAAAATCAGTGCCCCATCCAGTCAAAACTCTACACACTCAACAATAAGATACATATAGTGGGAAAAATTGAGGATGGCAAGATTTACCTACCCTAGCTCTCATTCTATTCAGAACTTAGGGCCTCTTTTTTCATTCATCTTTTTCTACTAAGGACATGAAA
Organism: Ondatra zibethicus; assembly: GCA_004026605.1. Taxonomy (NCBI): domain Eukaryota; kingdom Metazoa; phylum Chordata; class Mammalia; order Rodentia; family Cricetidae; genus Ondatra; species Ondatra zibethicus. The sequence goes on along the minus strand of PVIU01013448.1, from coordinate 54,866 downwards.
TAAAGACATTTCCAGAAAGTGCCTACCCATTTTTAGCTCCTAATTATCCTGGCTGCTCACTGTTAGGGCCTCTAAATTCAAACCAATACGACTTGGGTATTTTTCAAGCCTGTAAGTGTTGCTGAATTCCTTTTAGAAAGCCACATTGCTATCTTCTGCAGCAATTAGCAGTCAGCGAAAATAAATCAGAAGTCTTGTGAGTGAGGAGAAAGTATTTTCCTTCCCCAGTAGTTGAGCTTTCAAATTTGGAGCAGTGGAGGTTCATCTCCTCCATATTTTCTCTGGCTTCCCTCCAAAACCTGCCTGACACGCAATTATTTTCAAGCTATTTCACAGAAGACTAGCTCCATTCATCTTTCTGTGGGTCAGATTTCCATTAGCTGATAAAAGATTGTTACCGTGTGAAAATTATGTCCATAGGTTTCAATAGCATTATGCTTTTTGTTTATTTTGCTTTTGTTTTTTGTGGGGTGTGGCAAGCATGGGGAAAGGTTTGAAATAAGACCTGGGTTAAAGAGTATTTATAATCATATCTGGGGAGGTGGCAAGGATCTAGTGAGAATAAAACTCTAGATTCAATAATAAGTGGATGTTTGCTCTTTACGGACAACGAGAATTAGACTGATGCTGATCCTGATGATGCTGATGCTGATGGAGAAGACAATGGTCTGACCTCTGTTTCTGCCTTTGTTGCTTACGTGTTTTTGTTTTTGTTTTTTGGTTTTTTTTTTTTTTTTTTGGTTTTTCGAGACAGGGTTTCTCTGTGGCTTTGGAGCCTGTCCTGGAACTAGCTCTTGTAGATCAGGCTGGTCTCGAACTCACAGAGATCCGCCTGCCTCTGCCTCCTGAGTGCTGGGATTAAAGGCGTGCGCCACCACCGCCCGGCTGCTTACGTGGTTTACTTTGCTTTCTTTCTAAAAAATATATTTATTTTTGTTTTATATGTATAAGTGAGTGTCTGCATATATGTACACCACATGTGTGCCTGGTGTCCAAGGTGGCCAGAAGAGAGCACTGGAGCCCCTGGAACTGGAGTTGCAGGTAGTTGTGAAATAGCTGATATGTATACTGGGAACGAAACTCTGGTCCTCTATTGCAACAACAAATATCCTTAATCAATGAGCCATCTCTCCAGCCTAGGCTTAGATTTTCTAGAAATTAGTTTTGTTTTCTAAGTAAAGCATAGAACTAGGTACAACTATCATCTTGTCTCCTCCTCATTATTTTTCTGTTTTTCCTTATTTGGTTTTATGGTCACACTACCTAGTCAACCAACTCAGAAATCTAAGCTTGGGCTTCACCCCTTCATTAGCCTGCATTGACTGATAGGCCATGCTAACTTTTTTTTGAAGTTTCTCTTGATTTGTTCACTTCTTATCATTGTCGTGGAAATAGAGTAAGCAGACTATTTAGCTAAATGTGCAGCTAAATGGCTGCCTTTGCTTCCTTGCCTTAAGGCTTGATTGGAAACCTCTCCTCCCAAATATGGTCTTACACAGACCAAAGAGACCTTGCAAAAACAAAAAAACAAAAAAAAACCTTAATTGCATCACTGCTTTTTTCAACGATTTCCTATTGTCATGGTTTGGGTATAAAGTGCCTATCCAAAAGGTATAGTGTTAAAGACTTGGTCCCTAGCTAGTAGAACCAGTCACTAAGAGGCTACCAGATCCTAGATGCTCTGATTTCCCTGAGGAATTAATCCACTGATTGATTCATAATCTGATGATATTATTAATAGGAAGTGAGGTGAGCCTGATTGCTTACCAATCAGGTAGGTGGGTCACAGGGCATCTTGGTCCTTGGCTTTTTCTACTCCCTCTCTCTGCTTCCTGACTGTCCTGGGATGAGTTTCCCCGCCCTACTATGTTCTTCTGCCATTGTGCTTGGTCTACAGGCCCAGAGAGGATGGAGTCATCTAATTATGAACTGAGATAGATGCATATTCGTGATCACTATTTCCACTTTAAGTTGTTCTTCTTACGTATTTTGGCACAGAAACCAAACACTAGTTAGCACTTGCAGTATTTAAAAGTCTGAGATTTATTTAAGGATGCCTTTAGGATCTGTACCATAACAGTCTCTGTAAACGTAGTATCTTCTTGTGCTCCCTAACAATTATACTTCCCTCACGTAAATGTGTTTTCCATTTTGATTTTCAGTCAAGCTCTGTATATCCTGCTCCTTTAGCTAATGCCGTATCTTCTCTCCTAGCTACCTCTAAAGAGCCTGGCTTCAAGGCTGCGCTAGGCTTTTTAGCCCAGGCCACAGCGAATGATAATTATTAATCTGTACACTGTCTTTTTCCCCAATATTGCCTGATGTTTCTAAATTGCAAAGTGATTGGTTTGCAGGCTCATTCTAGAATTGTTTTCTTCTTAATCTTTTTCATTTGTCTCATCTAAGCTCTAATATAGCAGTAACGGCTTGGCAACTTGACTTTGTAAAATTGTTTCAAAGCATTAAATCAGTTTTTATAGAAACACGCGTGTTCTATCACTTGCATATTTTGCCAAATTATGTGTGTTTAGTTAAGCTAATGTAATTACAATAAAAATGCAGCCATGCAGTCGGGTTTGCTGCTGTATGCAACTAATTTTTGGGAAATGCAAAGAATTGACTATTAAGGGAAGTGCATAGACATCCCCATATGTTTTAGGGAGAGGAGGGAAAATGCTGACTTACCCGGTGACTTTAATAACCCATCATTACCTCTAGTTACCCAGTCTCCTGACAGCAAGGGCTGTTACATTATTCATTACTACATTTATAACAGAACCTACTCAAATCCAATAGATAGTTTTAAATTGATATTGAATGAGATGCAAAATTTCTTTAACTCACCAAGTAAGTAATTTATGAAATTATTAACTTCAAATTCCGATACTTACTGATTTCATTTAGCTCTGAATACATTTGTGGCTATGATAAAATTATAAATTAATTTGAAGCTAGATACTTTTGATATATTACACTTCTGTTCTGCAATCAAGTGACTAGACAAGTTGTCTGATAAATAACTGAGAGGCATGCATGTACCTGCAGTCTCTAAGATCAGGGGGCCAGAGGCTAAGAGCAGCTGTTATTACATAAGGCATGGAACAAAACCTCAAGGTCAGAATGCAAAGTTTCCACTTACAGTTCTCCTTTACTAAGAGACAAGAGACACAATTATGAACATTAAAGTCCATCATGATTTGTTAGAAACCACTAATAATTAATACCAGCAAGAGATCTTAATTGAAATGAATTACCACCTAGATGTCCCAGAGTAATAGTCAATGGTACTCCAGCAGGGGCAGCCTTCTTCCTCATCTTGCTGTTAAGCTTTCTTGAGAAGCAGGACATTCTCGGTGAATTCTCAGAAACTTCTTAGCACTGTGACTGGGCCTTGAGATAAATGGGAGATAATTGGGATTTAAGAAGTCAGTCATTATTACACTATAGCAAATGGCAAGTCAAGGCAAATTCCCACCTCATTTGGATTCTGTCTGAATGATGGCGTGCACATTAGGCCTGCCGTGGAACTGGCTTTGTAGTAGTCCTTGATAATTCTCCTTTTCCCAGCTGACATGGAAGTGTCCTTATAGATGTACAATCTGTGCCCCCTGTCCTTGGGTTATTTCCCAAGTGGAGGTAGGCAGAAGGGCTATATGGACCATTCAGAACCAATGACAGATAATTCTTGGTAAGATGAAGAACAAGCGGCTCTTTTTGGAGGGCTCTCTATGTGTCAGACATGGGCAATGCGACTGCCGTGCCTCATCTCACCTCCCACAAGTCCCAGGCAGTGAGTAAGTGGCTAGAATAAAGGTTTTGAACCCAGAAGAAAAGACTGAGGTTCAAACCTGGCCCCACCACTGAAAGTAGTGCGACGCTGGACAAGTGATTTAACCTCTATGTGTTTCCACTCCCGTCTGTTAAAAGGTAAGGAGCAAGCACATCCATCTTGTGTGGCAGAGCTGGTACTTAAAAATGACATCTTGTTATTATTGCCATTGCCAGCTTTTCTTAGTTCTCTTCTAGAGATGAAACAATTTAGTGACACCACATGGTTTGGCGGGCATCACTACCAGTGAGTGGCACTGCCAGCACTGACCTGTACATACCTCTGCCCAGCAAAATCCTATTGCATATGCACACAGTACCATGATAGCAGCATTGGCAGACAGGGGTTTGAGTGAGAGACCTCCAGCTGCAGAGCCCAGTGCATCTGGTTAGAACCCCAGTTCTTCAGTGCAATCTGTGAATCATTGGAGAAATTCTACTTATATTCATATGCTGTTTCTTCATCACTAAAATTAGCATATTATTCCATTTTTAGGTTGTAAGGAAGATTATAGATAATGAATATTGGTCCTTAACAAATATTTGAAATTGTTGTGTGCATTACAGGCATGCACAGTAATTTATGAAAATTATAAAGGAACAACAATGTACAATGATTTAATATAATAAAAGCACTTTTAGCTTGCTTTCATAAATAAAATATAGTGTGTACATGCAATGAAATATTACTAAACCTTAAAAAGTAAGGCTTCTGATACACACTATGGCATAGTTGAGCCTTCAAGACATTATGCTCTATTTAATAAGCCAGATACCAAAGAACAAATACTGTATAATCCCATTAAGTTGAAGTACCAGAGCAGTCCAACATGTAGAGACAAAAAGCAGTATGGCAGAGGAGAAGAGAGAAAGAGGAATTTTGAGTTTCACCTTGGGAAGATGGACATGTTCTGGACACATATAGCCGTAATGATCGCACACAATGGAATGCATTTGATGCTGCCAAACTGCACACTTCAAAACAGCACAGTGCCTTTTATATTATCCACATGTTGCTGCAATGAAAGAGATGGGATAAAGACATGCACCATTGAGAGGGGGAGAAACTGTAGGAAGTATTAAAATCACCATCACTCTCGGGCTCAACTTATCCTCCCTTAGCAACTTATTGATGGTTTGTGCTGAATCTCACCAAGAGGCCACACTCGTCTTAACATTTTGTGAGAACAAAATGGTCCTCTTGCCCAGGAAGCATGTCTCTGAGTTGGCTGATGAATATCAATCAATGTGGCTATCATTTCGACAGTACAGTCACAAGTTATGCTGCGGGACACCAAGAGAATGGTTTTATTATACACATTACCTTGAAATAACAGTTTTGCCAGGAAATTAGACGCAGCACACACAGCGCATGATAGAAGGCAGCCAGCTCAAGGCTGTCAGTCAAGTGCGCGGCACATGAGATACCGTGGAGCAGCTGAGATGCGAGAATATCATTAACTATGAAGGTCGTTCTTCACCAGGGTGCTGTCTGGAACAAAGCTGTGTTTGGTTATAAGGCTTACTCTATTTATACCTCACGTCTCCACTTTTATAAGCCATGCTCTCCTTGTGGTGTTTAGAAATCCTTTAAGACGTTATTTTTAAAGAGACAGTCTATTATGTTTAAATTGCTGTGCTCCAGACTCAACCCAGCATCATTTTGCATTTTGAAACAGTTTCTGACATTGAAACCTCTTCCTTTTCAATTACTATAATAAATGTTTAATTGTGAGGAAATTTTAATATATCCAGAAAGCCTTGGATGCTTCTGTTCTCCTTCTATTTTATGATCTCATTATGTGGTATGTCCCTCAATTAAAAAAATCCTGGCAATGTCTATAAAGATTAACATCATAACCATCCTAAATATATAGTTCAATAATGTTTATCATAACCATAATATTATAATGTCACCACCACCCACGTCCAAAACCATTTTCATCTTGTGAAAGTATAACCCTCTGGGTAGAGTGACAGGGTGACAACTCAGGGGTTAAGAGAACTTGCTGCTCCTCCAGAGGACTTGACTTTGGTTTCCAGTGCTCATAGCCTTGGCACAGAACCATATGTAGAGCTCCAGGGGACCCAGTGCCCTCTCCTGTCATCCACAGGCATCTGCAGACTACCATCACACAGTCACACAAAAAATAAAACTAAATACTTTTTTAAAAGTGCAAAGAGAATGCTTCACTGATCCTGGCAACTATTCTCTTTCTATCTCTGTGATTTCTGTTTGGTTTTGTGAGACAGGGTCTCACTGGAAAGCTGGGGGTGCCTCAAAATCCCACCTCTGCCTCCTGAGTGGTGCCACCATACCAGCTGTCTCTGGGGTCTTTGACTGCTTTGAGAACCTCAATTAAGTGGCATCATACGTATTCAACCTTTTCTGCCTGGTTTGTTTCTCTTCACACAGTGTTCTCAATAGTCATGTATGTTGTGATGAATGCTAGCATTTCCTTCTAGCTGAAGGCTTAATAATGTTCTGTTTAATGTGTTTACTACAGTCTGCTTATCCATTATCCATTGCTGACCACTGACGTGACCAGTGCTGGTATAAACACGTGTACACAGACATCTTGCACATCGTGCTTTCTGTTAATAAAGAAACACACTCACAAGTGGAATTGCTGCTCTACATAGTAACCCATTGTTGATTGCTGGAGGAATCATGACACTGTTCACAGTGTCTGGATCATTTTTGCGTTCCCACCAGTTGTGTGGAAGAGTTCTAGATTCTCCACATCATTGCAGGACTTTCTTGTGGTTTGTCTTTATTAGCAATCCAGGACCCCATTGAGTGGTGTCTTACTGTGTTTGATTTGCATTCCCTTCTTGATTAATAATGTCGGGAGTCTTTTCAGACACACACTGGCTGTGTATATTTGGAGAAACGTTTGTCCAAGTGCTTTGCCCAGTTTGGATGATTTTTTTTTGTTTTTGTTGTTCAATTTCAGAAGTTCTTCACATAGTCTAGAAGTTAATTTTTAAGCTTTGTTTCCCACCTTATGGGTAACATTTTTAGTGCACTGATGTTACTCTTGCACAAATTTTAAAACTCTTCCTGAAGTTCAGTTACTTAAGTTTTCTAGTGTTGTGGTTTTACCCTTTGGTGATCCAAGTAATCACTGCCAAATGTATGGTGAAAACTTTACACTATATTTTCCTCTCAGAGTTTTACAATTGGAGGTTCAACTAGAGGACTAAAGAATATATATATGTATATATATATATATATATATATACTATCAAGTAAAGGTTTGATGTCATTTCTGCTTCTTCTAGCATTATTTGCTGAAAAATCATTCTCTACTCTTGAATGATCTTGGTTTCCATGTAGATGGAAAGTCATTAACCACAAAGGAGATGGTTTATTTCTATCTTTATATTTTATTATCAGTATGTCTGTCATTCTGGCATGGTTTCAATTAGTTTTGAAGTGCAAGAACTCCAGTTTTATTCTGATTTTTCATGATTGGCTATGTCTCAACACCTTTCAGTCACCTATTTGACAAAATAAGATTTAACAAAATAAGTCCCCAGATTAATAATTCTTCAAAATTAATTGATTTCAACTTATGCAGAAAGTAAAATGTGAAATTATGAGCCAAAGTTACAATAATGCCAACTTTTCTTTGGTGTTTTCCTTGAAATTTTTTAAATTTATTAGTTCTTTGAGAATTTCATATATTGTATTTTGAACATAGTCCTCTCCTCACCTCTTCCCAGATCCATTTCCTCTTCCATACTTACCAAACTTTATGTTCTAGTTCTTTTTTAATCCACTGAGTCCAATTTGTGTTGCCCATACACTCTAGGGTGTATGGCCATCTACTCATTCATGGTCTATCTACCAAGAGCCACACCATTAAGAAAAGCTAACTTTCTGTCTTCAGCAGCTAACAATAGGGATTTATTTCATGTCTACTTTCCCACTACATGCTGGCATTTTGCCTGGCTTGAGGTTGCATAGATCTCATGCATGCTGTCATAACCACTGTGAATTTGTATGTACAATTACCCCCATAGTGCCTAAAAATATTCTTTTGTTGTATATTACCTCTGATTCTTACACTCTTTCCTCCTCTTCCATAATGATCCTCCAACCTTGGGAAAAGAGGGTCTATTGTAGATGTCCCATTTAGGTCTGAGCACTCTACAATCATGAGCTTTGACAGCTGTGCATCTCTGTGTCAATCACCAGTTACTGCAAAAGGAAGCTTCTATAACGGGAATTGACAGATGTGCTAATCTATGAGTAAAACACCATTATTACAGCCAGGCATGGTGGTGCATGTCTTTAATTTCAGCAACTTGAGAGGCAGAGGCAGGTGATCTCTGTGAGTTCCAGGAGAGGTTGCTCTACATAGAGAGTTCCAGGACAACCAGAGTTTTATAGTGAACCCCTGTTTTAGAAAAATAATAATAACAATGATGATGATGATAGCCATGAGGAGTCAGTTTAATGCCATGTCCATTTAGCAGAATAATAGTCGTCAGTTCTCTCCTAGAACCTATAACCTGTATAGCCACAGGTTCTTGGCCATGATAATACTGTGAGTTTATGGGTTTCATCTTGTGGAACTGGCCTTAAATACAATCAGAAACTGGTGGATTACTCCCATGACATTCATGCAGTTATTACACCAGTGCGTATGTCTTGACAGACTGGTCATTATTGTAGTCCCCATGGTTCACACAGATTAATAAGATTGATGATTACTGTACTGACTGATTTTGTGTATCAACTTGACACAAGCTAGTCATCAGAGAGGAAGGAGCCTCAATTGAGGAAAATCATTCATAAGATCCAGCTGTAAGGCATTTTCTCAATTAGTGATCAGTGGAAGAGTACTCAGCCCATGGTGGTCAGTGCCATCTCTGGGTTGGTGGTCCTGGGTTCTATTTTAAAAAGCAGGCTGAGCAAGTCAGTAAGTAGCTCTCCTCCCTGGCCTCTGCATCAGCTCATACCTCCAGGTTCCAGCCATGTATGAGTTCCTGCCCTGACTTCCTCCAATGAAGGACTAGGATCTGAAACTATAAGCCAAACCAACACCTTCCTCCCCAACTTGTTTTTTTGATAATGATATTTCCTCACAGTAATAGAAACCCTAACTAAGACAATTACCCATAGAGGTAAGGAAATTAGTAAGGAACCTTGGGGCTGTCTTTCAAGGGAGGGAAGATAGAATGCAATGACAGAGAGGGCAAAGGGGAAATAATGGAAGAGGATGGGTTAAATGGGGTGGGGGAGGGTGTGAGGCAAAGATGAAAGAGAGAAGATCAGGAAAGATGGAGAGACAACTAAGACTAAAAGCCTTCTGAATGCATAATTAGCACTAAAGAGTCACATTCTCCTACTAAATAGGAGGAGCTATTGCTAACAAATAAAGCCCAGTGCCATGAATGGGTTACTTCTTTGGGCAATGTTGTCCAGTGGGGTCTCACTGATGCCCAAATGTCACAGACTATTACCATTATTCTTGGTAGCTCTTTAGAACTTGGTAAGACTATATTGCTGGAGACACTACATACTTGAGCCATAGAACATGGAGAAACATGGAGACAATCCCTACTGGCTAGCTTTTATAGCACTGGAAGATACTATGCATACCACCAGGGAAAAGTGATTATGTTACTGTTTAGATGACTATGTACATGTGTTTGTGTGTGAAGTATATGTATGCCCATGTGTGTGTGCTTACCTGTGATATAAATGTCAAGACCACAGGCTGATATCAGCAAGCTCCTCCAACCCCACATTGTTTAGTTTTTGAGACTTGCTTTAAACACTGGGATCCCACTGCCTCTGCCTTCAGAGGGCTGAGATGAAAGGTGTGCACCACCAAAGACATTTCTCCATCATATAGTGTTTTGAATAGGATTTACTTATTTATGAATGTGTGCACATGAATGTTGTGACTAAATGTATGTATGCATACCACATGGATTCCTGGTGCCAATGGGAAACTAGGAGAGGGCATCAGATATCTTGGTACTGGAGTTACAGATGGTTATGAATCAACATATGGGTGCTGGGAATCAAACCCAAGTCCGAGAGCAACCCTCTATCTCTCAAGTCCCTAGATTATACTTTGAAATGCATTTCTCTAAATGTTTCTAGCTTTCTACTATGTTTTCTTTTGGAGATTCATTTCACTTAATTGAAATTCTTATTATTGGTATATTTTCAGAGAGATTACTATGGTAGCTACTATCCGAATTCTCTTATATTTGAAAACAGGTGATCTTGTACCCTAAAATATAAAATTCAAGGGGTCAAGATCAAGTTCTTTTCCTCTCAGAATCATCTATCTAAGATGCTCCTAGAAGCATGTTGACAGAGATTTCTGTCCAGCCCGGTCCCACAGCCATTCAGTCCCAAAGTAACACAGAGAGGCCTACATTAATTATAAACTGGTTGGCCTATTAGCTCAGGCTTTCTTATTAACTAATTCTTACATCTTACATTAACCCCTAATTCTTGTCTGTGTTAGCCATGTGGCTTGATACCTTTATCAGTGAGGCATTCTCATCGTGCTTCCTCTGCGTCTGGGTGATGACTGCAAACTGAGTCTTTCCTCTTCACAGAATTCTCCTATTCTGGTTGCCCCGCCTATACTTCCTGCCTGGCTACTGGCCAATCAGCATTTTATTAAACCAATACAAGTGACAAATCTTTATAGGGTACAAGACCATTGTCCCACAGCAAGGACTGTTCTTTATCCTTATAGTTTTGGCAATTTCTCCATAATATGTTTCAGCATGCCACATTCTTGCATGGTATTGCTATATGGAAAAAATAAATATTTTAGGATGAGAAATGTCAATTTATTTGTAATTTATCTAGCTGTTTCCTGCTTCTGAGAGCTCACCTATGTAAACCAGGCTGGACTTGAATTTGCTGAGAGATGCCTGCCTCTGCCTCAAGAGTGTTGGCATTAAAGGTCTGTGCACCATGACATTTGACTTTTTCTTAGCCTCTGTGCTGGCTAGTTTTATGTCAACTTGACACAAGCTAGAGTCATTTGAAAGGAGGGAGCCTCAATTGAGAAAATGCATCCATAAAATCAACTGTGGGCAAGCCTCTAGAGCATTTTCTTAATTAGTGATTCATGTCCGTTGTGGGTGCCCCCCAGCTGGTGGTCCTGGGTTAAGAAAGCAGTCTGTCCGTGTGTAGCAAGCCAGTAAGCAGCACCCCTACATGGCCTCTGCATTAGTTCTTGCCTCCAGGTTCCTGCCCTGATTGGGTTCCTGTCCTTACTTCCTTTAGTGATGAACTGTGATGTGGAAGCTTAATCCAAATGAAGCCTTTCCTCCCCAAGTTGCCTTTGTCCTGATGTTTCATCCCAGCAATAGTAACCCTGACCAAGAGCCTCTTATTCCCCCCCCCGTTCATGTTCTGTCTCCCTCAGCTTCCTTTCTCATTTCAGTATTCCCTATGAAAGCATTTGCTCTTTGATGGGAAAGCTCTCAAATTTCCTTTAACAGGGATATTTGTTGATAAAAATCAATACTTATTGGCTCTTCATCCTTGAAAGGATGTTGCTAAGCACAATTCTAGCACAGTAATTCTTTTCTCTTGACCATCTGAAGGCATTTCCTTTCATCTACCAGTCACTCATGGATCCCATTGTTATTTCTTTGAAGGTCTTTTCTTCTTCAGTACTTTTAAGATTCTCTATTCTTATTTTATTGAAGCTCAAAGTTTTATTTCTAAACATAGTGCATTGGTCTTGCTTATAATAGCTGTCTCTGAGAAATAGTGTCTTTTGGGAAATAAAGCAAGCATGCCTTCCCTCATTGACCATCAGTTTCCAGTAGCTACTCAGATTGGGGTGGCCAGTAGCTATTCAGGTCAGGGTGGGACTTCATGAGGCCCTCCCTATTCATACATGGATTTTGTCTGGCTCGCTATTGAGCAGGTCTTGGGCACATAGTCACGCCCACTGTGAGTTCATGTGTGCAACAGCACTGTCATGTCCTGCAAATAGTGTTTTACTCCAGGTGTCCACTCCCTCTGGCTCTTACACTCTTTCCATTTCCTCTTCTATTCCCATTCTTTCTATTCCATCTGATCCCAGAGCTTTGGAAACAAAAAGTATGATATCTATGTCCAGGTTATTACGAAGCACTGTACAGTCAGTCTTTTACTCTCTGCATGTTGGCCAGTGTGGCTCACTGTATAAGTCTCCCTTTACTGCAGAAGAACTTTCCTAATGATGGTTGAAAGAGGCACTACTGTAGTTGCACGGCGAAGGGCACACACCCTTGCTTCTTTTCTTATGCCTGAATGTAAGCATTTTCAGTATGTGATACTTTAAGTACATTCTACATGTTTGGTATGTAGGATTTTCCTTATCTTCAGAAGTAACATGTACTTACTTTTTAAAATGACAATTTCTTGCCCAGAGTTAATTACATTTATTAGTAGTGTAGGGTGTGTGGTGTGGTGTATGATGTATGTGTAGGTGTGTGCATCAAGGGGTGTATGTGGAGGTCAAAGAACAACTTTGTAGAGTAGGGTCTCTCTTTCCACCTCTATATAGTTTCTGAGAATGAGACTCAGGTCATTAACCTTGCAAGACCAGCCTTTTCAACCGCTGAGCCGTCCTCTGGCTCTGATTTTAATTTATTTTTTTCTATCACAATTAGTAAATTGGGAGTTTTAAATTAATTCCAAAGCATATTAGCCATTGAGTTTTGTTAATTTCTACCTTAATTTCACTGAAGTCATGGTTCTTATTTACCAGTTCTTTAAAACTTTATGACTTAGCATATGGCATATTTTAAGAAAGGTTATGTTAGGCCTTGAGAAGAACCTGCATCTCTGAGTGCCTGTTGGAAATATTTTCTTTCCTGGCAGGCACATCAGGTATTGTGCTGTGTTTTCAATGCTACCGATCATGGCTGGGGTGGTTTGTCTAATCCTGAACACAATTTTCCAGTGTTTTACTTCTCGTCTTTTGATGTCATGTCATACTTTGATGTTCCCATGGAGCTTGGATTTTCCTGTCTTCACAATGAACAGAACGCTTTAATGTTATGCAGGGACCATTCTCATTTTACCCTGTAGTCTATCTAGTCCTATACAGAAGCAGCCACATTGACTGTCTTCCAACCACTGTTTATACGGCATTGGCAAAATAAGTTCACTCCTACTTTTCCCATGTGCTTGGTTCACACAAGAGGTGTGGACAGCATATGGACTTCTAAGCACTTGGTTGCTGGCTGTTGATTTCTCATGGCTGGGGTGACTGCTGTCCACTTGTTCCTGTCTGTCTGTTTCATCTCTTCCTTTGAATTGTCTCCCCTCATTCCATTCTGTCTCTACAGGTTTGGAAATGTCACATATTTAAGTGGTCAGGCTCAGTGTTTTAAAGTATATGCTTCACTTCAAAACACTTGAAATGCACTGGTGGTATAGTGTGAAGATATGTACAAACCAGCGCAGTCTCCCCCATGCGACTCTTTCCTGCAGTTCTCTTATCTCCTTTCCTGGCCACTGGCCTTCCTCAACCTAAATGAAGCTTCCCCATTTGGGCCCCAGCTTTCCACTAACCGGTTTCTCCACTTACCTGTGTTTCCAGTCCTTCAGATTCTTGCTCAATATTAAACCCTTCTTGGTCTCTCCTTTAAAACCATTATGCCACCTGAGCTCTTGCTAGCAGTGCTCCTTGCTTCGTGTCCCCCTCACTCGTCACCCTGGAGGATCTTAAACAGGATATTGCAACTGCGTGTGTTCCTCCCCCGCTAGAGTGAAGAGGCGTGAGAAATGAGGCTTTGTTACTTGATGTTTTAAAGTAGACGTGTCCCAGTTTCAAGCGCAGTTTTAGGGTTTAATAATTAATTGTTAATCATTCAATAAATTCAGATCCAAAACTCATAGAAATCAGAGTTTTATCAGAGGAAACTTCTTCTCTGCCTTCACCCAGAGCAAAGGACGGGAAAGGGTAGTGACAGTAATGTGCTTCTTTTGAAGCATTTTTGATGGTTTCGTTTCTACTCGTCCCCCCGAGTGTGTTTCCTCTTGCTCGTTTTGATTTAAAATGTGTCCTAGATGTAAGTATTTTCTTCTAGTTAGACTTTAGTTCTCTCTCTCTCTCTCTCTCTCTCTCTCTCTCTCTCTCTCTCTCTCACACACACACACACACACACACACACATACACAATAGCAATAAATATAGGTTAAAACTATTTTTAAAGAAAATTGTTTAAAAAATAAAGTTCACTTTTAAAGTGCAAAAGGTGGTTGCAGAAGGTGCGTGTGAGCCTACTAGCATTGAAAATGAAATAAATGAACTACTATAATCATATGTCCATCCGTGCATGAAAACAGTTTGTGTTAAAACTATGAAACAGCTATTAATGCAGTGAAGTGCACATTACAGCTACAAAAGAGAACACAGCTAACTGTAACAACCATTTCCCTGACAAGTGCTGTAATATGTTACACTTTGCAACTGTTTGATAAACATCAATTCATTTTCATTCCCAAACCTGCTTTCTAATGTTTGCTATCATTACCCTAATTTATAGATGAGGAATTTTACATATAAATTGTTAAAGAGTTTGCTGAAGATAACAGCTCTAATACATGGTAGAGGCAAAGTTTGAGGCCACATTTCCTGGCTCTGAAGTCTATGTACTTATCTTTGATCATAGTTATTATGGAAAATAGTTTGCAAAATCATTTCTTAATCCACCCCCAAATACCAGTAGCATCAGTAATAACAGCAGCAGCAAGCACATTGCTAATTCTATGTAGAACGTGACTATCAGTGAAGGAAGCCCTCCATTCCCCACCCCACAGCTTCACTGACCATTGGACGTCTTTTCATATCCTTTGTATCCATAAAGAAACAGGGTCTTTCTTGTGCAAATCCCACGCCAGCAAGTTCTGAGGATCCTAAAGCCCAGCTCAGTCCTCACGCAGACTTCCATATTTAGTTTCCTCCTTCTCTCCCATCTGATCTGTCCACATTAGGAATAACTATTTCTCTTGAGTGGTTGTCAGCTATTTGCCTTGGGTGGTGAAAAGCTGAACCATGTGTGTCTGGATATAGGATGGATGACGTCCCAATAAAACCTATCACAAATTGATGATCTGTAAAAGGAGAGTTCGGATAATAAGCAGAACATTGCAGCTTAACTTAGGCTATTTTATAGGCATACCAAACTCTTCTGTTATCTTATATTTGGGGAAAAAAAAAACACTAACAGAAAGTTAGTGTGCTGAGTACTACACAGGAAATGAAACACAGACCAGACCATGTTTATGTTTTCACATGTTGCCAATGCCAGTGACTTAAACGAGAACCAGGATGAACACCATAGAATAAAGAATCTCATGTCTTCCTTGCCTAGGGCATGTTCGTCACCTGTATTTTTTTAAAGATCTCAGATCTCTGTGGCTGCCCTGCCTACAGGGAAGTTTAACATTTGTGTTGTTTTGAGGCTCCCAAGGAGCTTCTACATAAGCTGCTCACTGATTTCCCTTTTCTGTCAGCACTGTGGCAGCTGTCATTCATCCCTGACTGTGAACGCTCACAAAATTTAACAATTAAATTTGATTTTAAAAAAATAGTCCAAATTCATCACCAGAGCTGCAAGAAAAATGTCTGCAGGTTACAGAGGTGGAGGAAGGCAGAGACAGTCGCCGCAATCACTCCTTTAACACTCAAGGGTCTGTTTTTTGGTTATAGGAATTTAAATGTTCTTTTACTCTCAGCTGCATGTCAATTTTATAACTGCCTGCTGACTGTGATGGTAGCTGCTGGTGATGCTATGCTACAAATACATTTCTATGTACAACTTGCTGTAAATCAAATCCACAAAAAGTTTTCAAAGGCGTGAAGGAGCTTGTTAAAACAAAGCTTGATGTCCACAATGCATCATGGAGAGGTTGTTAGCTTAAGAATGCAAGGAAATGTCAAAATGTTTGGAGGTCTGACCATAAAAGGATGTGAGTTGAGTCTTTGTTCCTGTAATAAACTTGAGTCAGAAGAATAAACAAAGACATCTAGAAGGTTGCTCAACTCTGAGTTCTATGAGAAGTTTTTGCTCCTGAAAAACACCGTTGAAATTGAATATCTTGACCAACATCTTATAGCAACTGAACGGCACTCAGGGTCCACTGTTGTGGTCAAGATGCTAAATAGAACTAGAGAAAAAAATCTATGTCATTTTTAATTTAAAAAAGTCAGTTGTAGTATGTTTTGAAGAACGCCACTGGAACATGCGGGGAAGAAGTTGACGTGGAATTGAAGACTGGAAATTAGAACTGGAAGGAATCTAGGGACATGTGGTAGGGATATTTCCTTGACAGAGATAGATAAAGGTCCTTATTTTGTTCTTAGATTAATTTTGTAAAGTATGTTTGTTTAGTTTTCAAGACAATATTAAGTAACTGGACTCAGGGTTAGGGTTAGGGTTCATTGTGAGCTCTCTGCTAAAGCCTGAATTTCTGTGTTAAACTTCATATATCCCTGGAGTAAAGGCCCCTTACACATTGTTCAGTCTCTCTCTGTGCCATCTCACACCCCCACCAATTCATTTACCTATATATGTGATTCATGTTGTATACTTTAAATATATATACAATATTTTAAAAAAACTTAAAACCTACTTCCCTGTCTTTGTTGTTATCACTACTCCAATTGTTATTAGAATTCTTGTTTAGCATGTACAACCCCTGGGTTTGATTCCTAATGCTGCACAAATTTGAAAATTGGGCATATAATTGTAATCCCAGCACATGGGAGACAGAAGCAGGAGGACCAAAAATCTAAGGTTGTCCTCAGATGCCTAGAGAATTCAAGGTCAACCTAGCCTCAAAGCAATAAAAACTCTTAAAGTTTCTCCATAGTTAGGTATATGGCTGCCCACTGCTGTTCTCCCCTCACAAAGGGACCTTCATCATTTCATTTCACACAGAAATAATAGCAATGGCATGGGATATCACTTGTCCTTTTATTTGCGGGCTCTGAAATACAGGACTATGCCACTGTCTGTTAAGAACAATACTGACTAACAAGTATACCCCAAATTCCCAAAACAGATAAAATATGAAGCCTGCAGAACTCTCACACTCCAACTTTCATTCTCCTTATATAGATTCTATCTTCTGATACAGCCCCTGGAGATTATTTTTTTTTTTTAGCATGGAATGGCCTAAGCTTGTAAAACCTCATGGTTTTATGTCACTTTCCCAAGCCATGGTCTTCCCTAATGACAGAAAAATTGATGCCTGCTCTAGTATGATCTGATGTTGGAGTTTCCTTTACAGCGTTCTCCACAAATGTTTGGCTATGTGCTTTTTTAAATTGCTGGAGTTAGTTAGGCAGGAAGAGAAGGCTCTTTGCTTTTTAAAGTGTCCACTCACCTTCTCAGGCAAGCCTCTTCATAACAGACCATTGGTTCCTCTCCTGACCCCTCCCCCAGTAGTCCCTTAGCTTCCAGGAGCAGCCAGGTGAAGAATTACCTCTTGCATATATTGTGGTTCGTACCTTTTATTTTCTGTACAGAGGATTCAAAATCCTTTTGCAAAGCTTGTTTTATCAACATTAGAGATTTCTCATGTGCCAGTTACAAGAATATTAACCTTAAATGAAATAAAATTATGTCTTCAACTACAGAGACTAACATGAAAGTTAAGTTTCTCTCTCTCTCACTCTCTCTCTCTCTCTCTCTCTCTCTCTCTCTCACACACACACACACACACACACACACACACACACACACACACACACACACACAAAGCAAACAAACAAAAAACCAGTCAGGATGGTTCAATAATTAAGAAGTAACAAGATTTACACAATAGCAAAGATAATCCATGAGAATTCTTAGTTGAATTTTTTTTAATCCCCCCGCTGTCTCACTGTTCATGGTTTCTGATGATGAATGAAAAGGAAAAACCCGATCACATTCGGATGGTTCTCATTCCACTGATTATTACCTACTGGGTAATTGTTCTTAGTAATAGGAACAAACAGAACTGGGAGGCACTTCGGTTCCTAATTAAAATGTTGCAGGTTTTCAAAAGCAGACCTGTCCAGAAGTTCCAAATTGAGTTTTTATACAATCCAAGTTAACTGAGGATCAACTTTGTAGACTGAGATTCCATCAACAGGATGTGTCAGAAACCATGGCTTTTGAATGCCATTTCATGACATTGTAGTAGCGGTTCTCACTCGGCTTCATCTTTTTTATAGAATCCTTATCCAGTGAGGAACTAACATAGGGCTTCCCAGGACCCTCTGTGAAGTTCCCTAAGCCTTTTGCCTGGCTAACAACAACCCTGCATTGTATGTTTTGGAGGGAAAACAGACCACAGCAGAGCATCTCACCCGAACATGTTGTTTCACAGAAAAGATGACTCCACAGACTGAGCGCTCCTCCACTGAGACCCCAGCCCCTGAGGAAGAGCAACAGGTGGGAAAGATGATGGCAAAGCGGGCCAAAATCATCAAGGAGCTGATACAGACTGAGAGGGATTACGTCACCGATCTGGAGCTGTGTGTCAGAGAAGTGGTCCAGCCACTGAGAAACAAACAGGTGAATACAAGTTTGAGATTGCTCTTCTTTTTCTAGCATTTTCTCTCAGATTCTAAATAGATACAGCAGCACTATGAAGTTCAAGGACCCAGTATCAGTGGGGTGGCAGGTGTATCTTTCTCAGGGTTTCTAGTCCTAAATTCAGAGAAGAACTCATCGGGTCCTAATTCTGGTATCAAGGGGGCAGGGGCGGAGAGTGCTGCCTCCCTGTTTAGAGGAAACAGGAGTCACAAGCTCAATGAGAAAGTAATTCACAGTTATTTTTTTCCACCATGAATTTTCTGTGTTCTTCCTTGGGATTTCCCAAATTTTGGAAATAGGCCTTCAGCAGTCTTGAGTACAAGTCATTTAATTCAGTGATTATCATAGGTTCAAAAGAGAAAATGGATGTAAGCCCTACCTCTGCCATGCCAAAGCTCAATTGAACTTATCACTACATGGCTAAGTAAAATTCAGCATAAAAATTATCCTGGATGTTAGCAAAATTTTTCTCTTTGGTAGGGGTGTTTATAAATGAATAATTCTTCCCCCTTAAAGGAATTCTCTGGGAATTATTTGGCAGGGTGTGCAGTTTAGAATGGCAGCTACTTCGTTTACTAATTTATCACTTGCTTATTAAATGCATGATCATTGGCATGGTTCTCAGCACTGGGCCCTTGCAAGGTTTCCTCTTTAGGAAGTCTTACAACAAATAAATAAACAAATAAAATGAAAATATGTTAGATGGCGTGAAAAACACCAACTAATGCAGGGAATGAGGTTGAAATACAGAAAGCGAGTGGTGGTGCTTCCATTCCAAGTAGAGTGGTAAACAAAGTCCTTTCTCATGTGCGCATCAGAGCATGGAATAGAAGTAAGAGGGGCTCGAGGCAGGGCAGAGACAAGAACAAGGATCTCAGGAAAGTTGTAAGTGGTCCTTACATACAATCCGAACTGTTCAACAATAAGGAGAAAGCAAATGTATAAACACATTCCTCCAGTCAAAGAAAATCACTGACTAGGTTGGGAACTTTCAGATACTTGTAGACTTATCCACACAGACACACACACACAGACACACACACACACACATATGTTTTCATACAAATGTATGCAGTCTTATAAGTATATTTTCATTCAACAATCTATTGCAAGTCTTTTTGTGACTTCTAATACTTCTAAATGTTTTTCTGTTATTACCGATCCCTAGATAAATATCATTTTTATTTGTCTGCTTATTTCCTTAGAATAGATTCTCATAAATGGAATGGCTAGGTTCTCATAAATGGAATTGTTAGAAAGCATATTAGGTCCAAGCATGGTGACACATGCCTGTAACTCCAGCCTTCAGGAGGCAGGAGATGGATGTCTGAGTTCAAAATCAGCCTGTCTACATAGAGTTTCAGGCCAGCCAGAGATACATAGAAAGAAGGATGCTGTCTCAAAAAACAATGTAATTAAGGTGGGGGTTTTTTTTGTTTGTTTGTTTTGTTTTTTGCTGTTGGTGTTGTTTCGTTTTCAATGTCAACTGCCAACCAAAATTCAATTGTCCTGATTTTCATTCCTAAAGGTTGGGAGGTCTTTATTCTGTATCATTCTTCCTGAGAAAACATCTTCTTATATATTTCTTAGTCTTTATAATTTAGTTCCCTTTCACATTCTTAGCTTTTTAAAATTATTGTTTATATATTTCCTCAGAATTTTATAACACCTTTTTGAATATTCTTTTTCCTTCCTACACGTTGTGAATAACTTTCTTGTGAATAACTTGTCTTTTGCCTTATAACTTTGGTTAAGAATTAAAGTTTTGTTGTCGTTGCTATTGTTTAGCTTTGATTTTTTTTATCATGTTTATGCATGTGGTTCATGATTTAGTGTCCTAGTACAGATCCACAATTATAAAACTATTACTTGTACTAATGACTATTGTGATTTTCCCACCTCCACCGATATATGCACCCCCCAGAATCACAATATGTGTTGCCCTTCTATCCCGTGTGTGTGTGTGTGTGTGTGTGTGTGTGTGTGTGTGTGTGGTTACATGCATTGAGGGCACATGTTTGTGAGTAGTACTAGCGTGTGTGGAGGCCCAAAGTCTCCTTCAGTTGCTTTCTGTTTATTTGAGGTGAGCCTTAGTGTGCTCAGAGGATTTCCTGTCTCTGCACAGCAGAGGTTAGCATTATCAGCCAGCTGCTAACTGGCCGGCACTTTTATGAATACAGGCTGCTGATCCATCTCTCCAATCTCCTATTTCTTAACAAGGAATTCTTCACATAAATACTAGAAAAACAACCACTTAAAAATGGAGGGGGTAGTGTAGATGAAGAAGCCTTGAAGCAGAAATTACCTCAGGTGGTCCCATCTTTCTCTGCCCAGAAAACCATCATCAGTTTCTCCCAAGAGCCTTCTGTGAATCAAGTCCTGCACCCAGCTCTCTTCCATGTTCTCATTTGATCCCTTAATAGTTCCCAAATAAGAAAGTAACTGGAAGTTCTGATCGATTTTATAAGTATAAATAATATTCATGGTCATAAAAATTTCTCTATCACTCTGAAATACATGAAAGTATTTTCGGAGTGTTTTCCTGATATTTCATATAAATATCTGACATTACTCCTATTCTGTGGACTCATATGTATTAGTAAAATTTTCATTTATATGCTTATTAAAATATTGATTGTTTTAGTGTGCATCCAGAGCTTGCCATGACCTCCCCTTCTCGTGGGACAGTTGGCCTATCTGCTCCTACCCGTGGAAAACAGTAGGACCTAGTTCACTATCTTCATATCCTCTCTTCTCCCTTATTTTGACACTGTATTAGGGAAATCTAATTTCCATAAAAAAGGTGCCTGCAACATGGATTTCTTCGCACCTTCCGTGTTCATGCCGAGATCTGTCTTCAACCCCGACTTAGCCACCTGTCCCAGGGTCTCCCCAGAGCCTCTCACCACCCATGATTCCTTTCCATTAACAGTCTGGATTTCCACCTCACTGTGTCCCTGACCTTCCCTCTCTTTCTTCCAGTTCCCACCGCCCACATCATCTCCCCTGTCCCTTAGGCCCACGCCTGGCTTGGTTTTATGAGCCTTTTACGGCTATCACTTCTGGCCTGTGGCCACCACGCCCTTTTTCTTTTCTTTCTATTTCCTCCCTTGGAAAACAAAATCCGGCCCTGGTGAAGTTCAGTTTGCTTTTGACTTCGTACTTCTACTTACACGGTAAAATATTCTCCTAAAAGTCAAGGGCACTTCCTTTCATGACCCTGGAAATGTGGGGATGTCAAATTTAAGAATTCCCCAGGAGGATCCACACTGTGGGTTAGAATAGACCACTAGAGCCCTGTTGTCGCAGGAGGATCCCTTTTATTATTATTATTATTAAGCTGCAACAATGCTTCAGACAAAACAAAGTAAATCTAAAGTTCTAAGGTCTCCATTCCCCACTTCTGGCCATGCACACAATCATGATCCAAAGCCAGCCTAATTTACTATCTGTCTGTGTGATGAGCTGACGATTACTATTAAAAGACAAAATATAAAAAGATGCCTCCTCTGGAATTCAGAGTCCATGTTTGTAGCCAATAGAATAAGAAGCTCACTCAGCATGAAGATGTTGGCAGTTTGAAACAACCTGCTATGCTGGTGGGCTGTGATGATGCTGCAACCTGGATGCTGTGACTGGGCTGAAATCGTGTGTGGTCTCTGTGTTTCGTTTGTTTTACATTATTCTCCTGGTTTTCCAATTTCATTTCTGTTGCTGCAAAAAATGGCCCAACAAAAAGCAACTTACAGGAGCAAAGGTTCCTTTTTGCTTACAGTTCCAGGTCACATAGTCCATCGTTGTGGGAAAAGTATACAGATAGGAACTTGAGAAAAGGGCACAGCTACTTATTTGTGCTTAGCCACCTCCCTATAGTTACACAGTCCACGACCCAAACCCAGGGAATGGTGCTGCCCACAGTAGGCATTTCAATTAATATAATGAAAACAGTCCCTCCCAGGCATGCCCTCACTGAGATTTCCTTCCCAGGTGATTCTAGAGCATGTGCAGTTGACAGAACTGTCCACCTCACCGTGTACTTCTGGGAGACATTCTCAGGGCAGATGGCTAAGACAAAGCATTTACGGAGCTTCATTATGTGTGTGTGTTTAACTTCGGCTCACAACCTGCGAATTACGTCTCAGTTCTGCTCATGTTTGCTACGTTACTCTAATGAAGCTGATTAGAGCTTGATGTGTTTTTTAAATACAATTATCTTCGCTTAGGAGTGACAAAATTATTCACCCTCCTCTCCGTGAAGTTCAGTTTTGTCCTATAATTGAAATTCTTTTTACCCATCCTCCACTTCCTAAAGTCTTAATTTTTGATTGAGTACTAAGCCCTCCAGAAGGTACATAACTCTTATACAATGTCCATGAATGTAGAAGTAGCCCATAGATGCTGCCAGTTCCTTAACTGATCAACTCTTCAATTTCATTAACTCCTTCTTCACACCTTAACTGCTAGGCTGTACACACTACTGTGGATTACTGTCAAAGTATGTAATGAAAGTTGACTTTCAGGTCACCATGAGAGAACTGTAGTTAAGTCTGAGGCAAACCTGACGCAACGTGTGTGTGTGAGACTGGAGTGATGTTAGAAAGTCACCTAACTTTAATCCACCCTCTTTTCTCTGCGTAAATCCAGAGCACTGCTAGTAAAAACAAGGCCTTTTGTGTAAGTGAAGATTGAAAGAAGATGGGGAAACGCAGGAAAGCACCAGCGTTAGCTAATTTAACTCAGTGAACAGTGTACAATAAGTGAGGAGATCTGCCTCTTGACTGACAGGTCTTCTCTGACAAGTGATAAATTTTCAACTTAACTTGAGGGTTTTCTGTCACAGGTCTTCACCGACCTGAAACCAGGCTACATTTCCCTAAGCAGCATTGTCATAGGTTGTCAAGAAGGAAAAGTACCCACAACATTCATTGTAGAAATGAAAAAATAGGCCTGTTTATTGTCTTAACAAGAGGAGAGTCTCTATGGTTGTTGGCAGCAGTCAAACTAAATCAAACCAGAGCAAGCCAAGCTGACAGTGGGCTTGTGGTCTGTGTGCAAGGAAAGGACAAAAGCTGGGTCAAAAATAGGGGAATTTGAGTGCACATCTTTATTTTTGTTTAAATTTAGTTTTCAATTTCTGATACTCACCTATTGCAAAAGTACCATAGACTTCAAGGGGCCTAATGCCAGCCTTCAGCTATTCAACGTCCTTTCCTGGAGCAGCACTTCTCCACCTGTGGGTCACAACCCTTTTGGAGTCAAACGACCCATTGACAGGACTTGCATTAAACCATCTGAAAACACAGATGTTTATATTATGATTCATAACTATCAAAATTACAGTTATGACATAAGGAACTGTATTAAAGGGGTGCAACAGTAGAAGGGTTGAGAACCACCACTCTAGAGGAATACCAGGTCCACTTTATTTCTACCGTTCCAAGGCGATATGTGTTTCCCTTGCCTTTGCTTACAGGTGGTCTAATTATGTGTCTTATGCTTGAAATAGCATCTTTCCTGGAAAGTGATTAGAGAAATAATCTGTAATTTGATGTTGACCCAAGCTCTTCAGGGTCTTTTGTTCAATTCTGCATACTATGTGGCAACAAGTTTGTCAATAAGATCCATTTGAAAAATATTAGGAGAGGAGGCTGGGGAGATGACTCAGTTGGTAAAGCGCTTGGCATGCAAGCATGAAGACTGTAGTCAAACTGACCTCACCTCTTACCCCAGCTGTGGTGCAAGTGGCAAGGAAGATACTTGGAGAGGTAAGTGGCCAGGCATTGTAGCCACTCTGTGGGTTCCAGATTCAGTGAGAAAACCCATTTCAAAAATCATGTGGCAACCAATAAAGATATCCAACATCAACCTCTGACCTCCACACCTGCTCACCCAGGTGACTACATATGTACACACTCATGCATGCCCACATGAACACATACACGTGTGTGCACACACACACAAAGTAAAAAAGAAAAGAAAATGAGGAGTTTACAGTAAACCATCCATATTCCTGTTGCTCAGAAAGAAATATGATAAATGTTTCAACTTATTATCTAAGCACAAATAGTTTATGTTTTCTGAAACGTTTACTGAAGTTTGAATTTGCAGTGTGGATACCAGTTGGAACCTTTTCCCTGTGGAGAATATATTCATATTAGTTCCTATCTTAAACAACAAATATTGAGTGGGAAAAATGGTTCTTCATAATTAGCAAGCAATTGTAATTTTGAAGAAATCACGTTCTCTAAACTCAGATCCCAATTTACAATGGTGTTGAAACACTTAGGTTGGCAGTCATTTTAAAAGGTCCCAATGGCAGAGTCTAGGTGGAGTAGTTGTTCTTTATGACATGTAACACAATATATCAAGGTCCTACCCTGTGTGTCCCCCAAGGTCCAAACTGAATGACAGCAACCTGTGCCGGGGGAACATGGAAGAGACCGTAAGATGGACTGCTCTTAGTCCTCTTGCTAAGAGCAATGGAGGGAAGGGCCTATAGGGCCCAGAGAAGTTGCCTTCCTGCCTCTGCCGACTGAAGTTGTTATTCCCTGACAGGGATGGTTACGTATGGGAAGAACTCATCACCTCTTTGAAAGCCAGGTGTAGATCAAGTTATCTCTGAAAGGAGAAAAGCAGGAGGGAAATACAAATGCGTGCAGTAATAAAAACGCATCTAAATACAGGACAATGGAAGTTTGTGTATGAGAAGGATGGACCCGGTCCAGTTGATTTCCTGTGAATTCTAACCTGTACTTGCTATGTTTTAGCTCAGTGAAGGCTTTTATAGCCCTTTGAAATGGCGGTGGCTTTTAATGGCTCTGTCCTCACCACAGTAAACAGTTTGTGGCCCGTATGAAGGATACTAAGAGCTTCAATACATGTCCTGGAAATCTCCAAGCATTCCGCTCCTGCTGCCTCTTTCAAGTCTCGCCACTGGCCTGGGCATCTCTGACGCCTGTCATAACTCCTCAATGCTAGGTTGTAACTGTGTGCTTGGCTCCTGGCTGTCTCTCCGCATGAGTGGCAGAAGCGCCACCATGCACTGTGGCCACATGGCAGAGCTGCTGGACTGCTTGCTTAGCACATGGTTTCAGAGTGCCTGCTTAGATGCATATCTAAATAACCCTTAGTTCTTTCTGCTCCCTCCCCCACCTCTCTCCCTGGCCCAGTTGCTCAGCTCACTACTCATAACAAAAATTCAGAGTGTGGAACATAATACAGTCTCGCTGCTGTTGTGGGACCAAAGACAAAATTACTATTATGATAGCTTGCTAAAATATAGGACTAAAGAACAAGCAGAAATATTTTATCTAGTAATTATCAAAACATATTCCTCTTTCCCAGTTAGTTGGGTGACACAGAAGGCAGACAGATAGTTAAGCTTCACAAAGCTGTTGGCTAAAATTTAGTCTATGTAATCAAAAGAAAAACTGTATGTGAATGTTTGGGAAAAAATCCTTGTCCAAATTGTCTTCCTTAGTTGTTGCATCTGTCAAAAGACTCTACTCATTTTGTTTAAAAAAGCATCCATGGGATATTATTTTTCTCTTTTCTGATGCCCAACTACAATATACATCACTGCTCCAAAAATTTTCAAGTTGTATTCTAGATCTTAAATAGTCTATTTTGGCCCAATGATTAGAACTTAATCTTAAAGCAAGTTTCTAAAGTCCCATTTCTTCTGTGACAGAACTCTGAACTAAGTGGAGTGATTTAGTTGAGTATTTTAGACATGTCTTCATTGTTCAATCATTGCATTTCACTCATAACTTATCCTATCCCATCTCATAAAAATCCATTGCTCTAGAACTGTAGTTTTGCTAACCATTACCATTAAGGGAAACCAAGAAAAGGCTTATGAGATCCTGTAATTATTTCTGAATGAAAAGCTTGATTAAAATCTAATGCTCTTATTTTCACTGTCTCCCTTGCTTTCATTCATCCTAAGTCATCCTTTTAAATGTGTATATACTTTTATATGAAAGGATAAGATTTTTTTATCTTGTTCATTTATTATTTCAAGTTTTTTGATTATTTTTATTGTGATTTTTTGTGATATCGAAATGAATTTTTAGGCATGCAGATACACATTAGAACATTATAGTGCATAATAATCTCTCATTGTATCTCTCTAAATACCCCAGAAATCCTTCTGCCTCAGGAAAAGGTCAACTCACTTCCTCCTATCATTTCCACCTCCTCTTCAATCTTCTTCCCTTTAAAGTTCAGTCATTCCTGGGGCCAATCTCCTCTGTCACAAAACCTCATAGACTTTAATAAACACAGAGATCAAAGCCAGAATGGTTACACAAAAATAAAGTATGCTCAGAAAGCAAGAGACCAGAAAAGATATGAATCTGGAGTATTAAATTAAATAGAAATCTGAGGAAAATAAAAATAAAGTCAACTCCCTGTAACTAAGCTAATGGAGTAACGGTTCAAAAAAAATACGCTTGAGTTTCTGATTCTGCTTTATATCATATCTTTTGAGCAACTATGCTGACTTTAAATGTCATATTCTCGCTGGAAATTTCCTTTAAATATTGGTACAAATATTCCTTAATTTTTTAGAAATACTGATTTTCATGGTTAGTAGCATGACATCACAATGATGATCCCTGTGATTTATATGGCCACGTTACAGCTTCCTTTTTGTTTGTTCCTTTGTTTTTTTAAAGCTAAGACTTAGCCAACTCTTCTGTGTGAAATCCAATACTTATCACATAATCTAAGTAATAACGCTCTTTGATAAAGCCATATTCTTGAAGTCCTATTGTGAAACCCAAACAATGAGGAAACCAAAACACCAGTGGAAAACCGGGTGTGGTAGCACACACCTGTTACTTTAGCACTCAAAATATAGGGACAGATGGATCTGAAGTGTAAGGTCATCCTTGGCTACATCAGCAGACAATTCAAAGTCAGCTTGGAATACCCAAGACCCTGTGAAAAAGAGAGATACACATACACACACAAACACACACACACACAGAGACAGACAGACAGAAAGAGAGAGAAACAGAGACAGAGGCAGAGAGAAAGGAAGAAGGAAGACTTCATGGACTCAGTGGAGTTCTCCTTACTTTTCTAAAGCTTTATTCTATTTTTAAATTGTATTATTATTTATTTTGTGTGTGGGAGTGTTTTACCTGCCTGTACGTCTGTGCACCATGGCAGGTCTGGTGCCCTTGGAGGCTAGAAGAAGACACCAGACCCCCTTGGCACTAGCATTACAGATAATTGTGAGTCACCACATGGATGCTGGGAATCGAACCTGAGTCACCTGAAAGAGCAACCAGGGCTTTGAACTGCTGTGCCATCTTTTTATTCCTAAAACCTTATTGATAAGTGAAGTTCCTGATTGTTGAAGACTAGTTATGGACTGGAAAGACTGTAAGCAAAAATCACTTGTCGTGCAAGTGAGGACCTGCATTTGGACTCACAGAACCATATAAAGCTGTACTTAGTAAGTAGCACACCTCTGAAATTCCAGTGGCAACAAGAGAGACAGGAGGCGAGACAGGCAACTTCCTTGAAGCTCAAGCGACAGCTGTAAGTATGCAACCTGATGTATGCAACTCAAAACCTGGTGAACGGTGAGGATGAACACCCGAGGTTGTCCTCTGACCTCCACACAAGCTGAATGCACACACACACACACACACACCGACATGCTTGCACACAAGTTTAAAATAAATACAAAGAGTTTTTAAAGAAAGTCACAGTTGTATGATATGAAATTTAAAACTCCAGAAAGGGAATCCATTAGTGCTCATATCCAACCTGCCTCTCTCAAGCACTGACATTTAGCCACAGGTTTCCTGTCTTTTCCTGTTTCCCCAGGAGGGACACTTCAGTCTTGCCATCCTGGAAGACACATAGCTTGTTGTTGTGTTGGATTCAGAATTTGTTGAGGATGAAAGTGATGCACCAAGTTCCAGTGGATGAAGCTTCTTTTCCTGGAGGGAACTTCCTTATCTTTGCTTGTTCAGGAACCCTCCTCACAGAAAGGAAAGGATTTTTTTTTTATCCCAGCATTGCTGGGTTTTGACAGAGACCTTTCTCCCGCTGTTATGTTTATAAACTTCCTCAAAGCTATGTTGAAGGTGACTATAGTTTTCTCTAATTTTTCTAGTCTATAATTCAGTCAGAAGCCGCTGGGTCAATAAAAAGATAACTAAACAAATTTCCCAATTCCGTGCAGATATTGGAATGCTCAGAACTGGATATCAGGGGTGTGATATACAGATCTGTTTTAAAACCCAGGAATATCCTATTCAGCCTAAGAAGGTGGCTGACCCTGTACTTATTACTTCACCTCCTAGGACTGAGATACACACACAACCATATTAATTGCTTTTATTTGTGGAGAGCAAGCAGTGAAATTCCTCCAGCCATGATTATGATAATGAGCACATAACATCATGAATGTAAAAGCTTGTGAACTTGTGGCCAGTTTTTCTTGGATGTAGATCAATGTAGACATGTGTATCAGTACAAGAACTGTAAATCTTAAACCCCAAAGAGTAACACTGGACTAGGACAAGGTAACGTCAAATGTTCAGTTAAGGGAAAGAATAGTAACCTCGGCATGATGGCACACATCTGTAACCTGCTGAGTCAGGAGTATGTACTTGCCCAGCTATATAATGGGTTCAAGTCAAACATTGGCAAAATAGTGAGATCCTGTCTCAAATTAATAATAATAATAATAGTAATGGATGTACCTCAGTGGTAGCGTATTTGCTAGGCATAAAGTCCCGAGTTGAATTTCGAGTACAAAAAAAAAAAAAAAAAACAGAAATAGCAGGGGGTCAGTAAGGAAAAAAAGACTGGAAAAATAAGTTTTTGTGAGTAATGACTTCAATCTTCACTTTAGGCACAAATGAGGTTGACAACTTCACAAACCAATGAATCAGTGAATTTCAGGTCATGGAAGTATACAAAGTCATATGAAATTCAGTTCCCATTATTAAAGAGTTCCCTTAGAACCAGTCATTAGAGGTGATAGGTTGCAGCTGGAGTTCAGAGAAGGGACACATCCCTTCCAGACGGATTGACTGGGCACTAGTTCGTGGAGAATGTGATACAAACAAACAAGATGGTTAATGTTTGTCAAGACCCTAGTTCGCCTAACGCCTGCTGCTGCACTCTACATGGATACCATGTGAATGTGTGCTGTGATCCTGCCCTAGAAGAATGTGCAAGAGGTCAAGAAACTGCCTCCTAAGCAGACAGATGTACAAAGAGCAATTATCAACCTATTTCAAGATGACATTAGAAATGATCGTGACAGAAGGCAGTTCATGATTAGTTATGCTAATTAGTTATGCAGCAAACAATTGCTTTAGACATTAGCAGAGGAAGGAAGTGCTTGCTTCCCTGACCTATTTGCCACATTCAGCAGAAACCCCAGACTGCTTCTGCCCCCACCTCTGTGGCTTGATCTCATCTCCCAACGCTAGTGTAGTTCAGGGCCCAGATTTGGTTTTCTTGGTCTATAACCAACTGTGGGGCATCTGATCTGGTTTCATGGCTATAAATCCCAGCTATGTTCTGATGGTTGGCAAACCTCAGCCCTGACGTTGACCTGACGTCCCGTTCTGTGTTTCTGACCCCTTGTGTAAATCACTACTTGGTGACTAGAAGGCATCTCAGTTTCAAAGAGCTCAGTAGTATTTTCCTTTGAACACATCTCCAGTTACATGCATCCCCTGAAGTTCAGGTATTGGACTTAATTCTCAATGCAACAGCATTGGGAGAAGGAATTCGTTACTAGGGGCTTTGCTCTTCCAATGGGATTAATGCTGTTATGGAAGTGGGATTTACTTTAAAAATTAATATAAACTCCTCTTTCATGCATTTTCTTCTTCTTGTCTACTTTTTTTGCATGGGATGACAGAGCACTGATACCATCACTAGTTTTGAGCCTCTTGATCATGGATTTTTCACACTCGAGAACTGTAGTACACATATATCTGTTCTTTTTGAATTGCCCAGTTTCCACTGTTCCCTTACAGAAGCACACACTGGCCTTGCAGTCTATTTCATCACAGTAAATGGCAGTTCCATTCTTCCAGCCGCTCAGGAAACCCCCACCCCCAAGAATATCACTGCAAGCACTTTAATTTTCCGTTATTAATCAAAAAAATCTGGAGTGAGCTTCTTTACTCAGGACTCCTTAAGTCTTGCCAGTTCCTGATCTGGTCTTTCATCACTTCCTTAGCTCTATCCTTCCTCCTTCACTGAGATCCCCTGCCCAGAGCTTCCTCTTTTCTGTGCTATGTCAGTCTGTCCAGTTATGAGCGTCGGTCCCAGAGTACATCCAATGGTCATCGGGTAATTTGGCGGCTTAGCTACAAGACTTGTTTAAAGGCTTGCTGTCTAGCTGTGATATTGACTCAGCTGATAGGATGACTTAATTAGCCACTTAGAATCTAGTTTCTCTGCTAGAAATTTCACACATACAAATCAGCGGTTTTGAGAAACCTGATGAAATAATGACCAGTTTACCCAAAAAGGCTTTGTAATTCAGTAGCCAACTGTCTAAGTAAATGCCATAGTAATTAGAGAATCATCCAAGCACAGTGCTTGCCAGGGCTTCATGCCAGTATCTTCTTTTCCTATTCACTGTGATTTCTGTTCTGTAAGCATCTTCTCCTCCATTCTTCCTCCTAAGAGCTATTTCTGTCAACTCGGAATGTCCCCCTGGAACTCTCCCTCGCACCTCTGTATTTCATGTATCTCCAGCTCTGTTCCTCTCCCAGTACACTTATTTCTACTGAAACATCATGGGAATTTAAGAGTTTCTGAGGTAATCTTAGAATGTGCTAGTGCATGCATGCATCCAGGACTCTACTTGACTCTACATTTGTTTGTTTGTTTGTTTTGCCAAACTGCTGCAAATAGAAGCACTAAAGCTCTTCTAGAATTAGATTCCAGAAGCGTTTGGTTGACGACAACTATCATGTTTTTCAAAAGCAACATTATTTACTTTCTTTTGTGTTCTACAGGTATTGTGTATACATCATGTGTGTGTATCTGGGACTCTGAAGAGACACAATTGTGGTAATAAAATTAGAAGCCTAAAATAAAAATTGAGATCAGGGTTGGAGCTGAAGTTACAGGCCTTTGTGGGGCACTCAGATTATCACGTGTGCACTGGGATCTGATCTTTGATTCTTGTGCTTGTATAGCAAGTGTCCTTAATTGCTAAGCCATCTCTCCACCCCTCCTCCCAGAACTTATCAGAATCCCTGCAAGTAACCTAAACTCAGTCATTATACTTATGAACTGTAGCAGGAGGAAATAATCACGGAAATGAACAAGGACTGATCCAGGAGATCTTCTTAAATAATAAAAACGGCAAATTGACAAAGAAGACTGTAGTTGGGATTTTCTTTGGTTTGCCAACAGCTCCCAAATAAAGATATGAAGACATTATTAATTATGAACATTCAGGCTTACCTTAGACTTGTCCCATTAACTCTTTTAACTTAATTTAACCTGTTTCTATTCATCTATATTTTGCCTCAGGGCTTTCTACCTTTCATTCTGTGTGTCCAACTTTTCTGCTTCCTCCATGTCTGACTGGCTGGTCCCTGCCATCTCCCTGGCGTCTCCCTGGCATCTCTCTGTTATCTCTTTTTCTTTCTTCCCTAGCCTAAATTCCTCCTACTTACTTTGCTTGCCTGGAAATTCTGCCTATACTTTCTTCCTGGCTGTTGGTTGGTTAGCTTTCTATTAGGCTAATCTTAGGCAGGTAAAACAGCAACACATCTTCACATAAACAAATGCAACACATCTTTACATAATTAAACAAATTTTCTGTGACAGAAGACCACAATGTTTCCACATAATCTTCCTGTTCAACAGTTGAATAAGGTAATTGATGGCAGGAAACAATGTTTATGTCAAATTTGAAGGTTTTAAAAACTCTTAACTGAGCTATATGCTTCTTTTGACTAGATAAACACCTGCAACCACCTTCCCCACAGAGTTCTGAAGAAAATAGGTAAAGTATCAGTGGTTACTTTTGGGTGAATGATGAGAGATTATATTTGCTTTCTTTTGTCTACACATTCTCAGTTTTCTGTAAGGCATATGAACAATTTCTAGGCAAATAACAGTTTCAAGGGTCTATTTCCAGATTTTTTTTCAATCTTTGGGGAAAAAATGTTAGTGGTTGGAGTTTGTATGAAACCTGAGAATGCTTAACTGCTCTTCCTTATGACTTGTTTGATTTAAACTGAGTTGCCCATTTTAAGTGTTTGTTATTAAACAGACACTTGCCAAGTGTAAACTAAGGAGGAGACTTGGTTTTGTCAGTAGATTTCCCACATAATACAAACAGCCAAACTAAGCAACACAATTTGCCCTTGTAGCCAGATCTAAGTAGGACATTATAAAATATCCACTTAATATGATATTTTGAAGAATCAAATTAAATTTTCATTTTTTTCTTGAGTTACTTTTGACATTTGCTTATTTTATTACTCAGAGCCAATGGAATGATAAAAAGAATATCTACAGGCTTCCACAAAAGTAACTTTTAATTGTAAAAACTCAATTTAAATGATCAAATATTGATTGAACAATTGTGTGCACCTGCAGCACTTTATTAAACATAGTCAGACATTAGAATAACCGAGGACTACAAATATATTGAGAAAACTCAGTTTTGACAGCAAGACAGAAAACTAATAAATATACCCTCTAACATTTATAATGTATATAATGAGCTTCAATATAAATATATTATGTATATTCCTTATATGTAAGTATAATATATATGTATCTATGCATGGACATCAATATAAACAGAGAATAATACATTCAAGAGTCATAGACAAGCAAAGGAAACAAACAAAGGAGTTAAGATAAACCTATAAAATAAGGAATATCACTGTAACTTATCAATCAGGCAAAACATTGAGATGCAAAGTACATAAGGAACTTTACAAATTCAATAATAAAAATATAATTCAATTCAAATTGGCCAAAGGATGGTTAACTATTTCTCAAGGAAGAAATTCAGTTAGCCAATAAACTTATTCAGAAATGCCCAATTTCATTAATAAGGATAGAAATGTAACTTAAAAATGCCATTTGACGTCACCTCACCTCAGTTAGAATGCTATTATCAAAAAGAAGATAAATGTCAAGTCAGGAAAGGTGGGTGTCTCATACACTGTTGGTGGCAGTGTGAATTAGGGCGGCACCATAAGAATGACAATGAGGTTCCTCAAGAAATTAAACTCGCGCTACCATATGATCTATAATTTCTCTTCTGGGCACATATTCAAAGAAAAGGATACTAGTAACAATTGCATACCTACTTTTGTTGCTGTATTTTGCACAATAGCTAAAATTTATAACCAACCATAAATGGACCAATAGTGTATAACCTAACTTTTCTCAGTGCTGCAGCCAAATATTTGGCAAGAAACAATGTAAGGGGGTTTGTACTGGCTTATAGTTTAGAAAGGGATGGTCGTCTTGTCTGGGAAGGCATGGCGGAAAGGGTGTGAATCTGCGATAAAGAAGCAGAAGGTGTCCAGGAAGTGGTGCCAGGCTATAGAACTTCAAAACCCACCACACACTAATCCATTTTCTCCAGCAAGACTTCATTTTCTAAACAGTCCTAACAGCTGGGGACCAAGTATGAAGCATATGTGCCTATGAGGGACATTCACATTTAAACTACAGCAAATAGGTCAAAAAAAAAGTCATTTATACATATCCAGTTGCTTTATTCAGCCATTTGCAAATCCTCTTATTTGCAGGATATTGGATTAGGATTGGGGACAGAATGTTGGGAAAAATAAATGAGTCACAGTGTGACCAATTGTCCATGCCCCCTCTTTTAGGTGGATATTGCATGCTCTCTCTCATAGATGAGCATTGTGTGTAGAAAAATGCTTACTAGAAGCTGGAATGTTGGGAGCAAGTTCGTAGGAGGATAGATAGCAGGTACCCATAAGTAATTAAGATTAGTAAATTCTAGTTTCAGAGGAACAACAGTACGGAGGGAGCTGAGTTCCCAGTAATGTATTGTATATTGTATGTGTATCTAGAAGAGAGTAGACTGAAGTCTCCCAATGCAAAGTAACAAAGGGATGACATTGTTGTGGTCCAGTTTAATTCAAACATATTCCATGCATGTATTGAAATATCATATTGTGCCCCAAAGTATGAGGAAGTATAATCATTACCTGTTAACCCAATTTTTTAAAGTTTTAGGGATATGGAAGTGTTAACTAGTCCAATTTGACCTATACACACTGTATGTGGTGTTAACTAGCCCAATTTGACCTATACATACTGCATATGTTTATTAAATTATTACATTATTTTATAAGGTTATGCAATTAAAATAATTTTTGAAAGACCGATAAAGTTATGAAAGATAAAAGATGAATCCTAATAAATAAGTATGAAATCCTCCTTGAAGGACATAACTCTTGGCTGAGAATTAAAATTATATTAGACACATTTGGTTATGTGACAAAATAAAATCCAAACTAGATTAAGTAACACAGCCAGTGAGTTTGCATGGGAAGGAGTTCTTGCTTGGCAAGGATAGATTCAGGGGATAACATGATGTTATTAGGTATAACTTTCCTCACTACATGGCCTTCTCTACATCAATGTTCTACCAAAGTTAACTGCAGAAACAAGCGGTTACATTTATTCCTTTATGATAGCAAAATGCCATAAACAGTGACTTAAATAAGAGAAGCTTGTTTCTCACAGTCCACAAATTTATAAGTCTAGAATTAAGGTACCAGCAGATTCAAGGTCTGATGATGGAGCCTTTCCTTAACTCTACATAATAAGAACATAGAAGGAGTTTCTCCCAGGTCTCTTTTATACACTTACTAATTCATTCATGGGGTCACCACCCCAATGACAGAGCAATCTCACAAGGGCCTTCTACCGCTTATTTTTTATTGCTATGACAAAAGACCATAACCACAGGGTTGGGTGGGTATGGAGGTGGGGGAAGCTCTGGGAGGAGTTGAGGGAGGGGAAAGAATATGATCAAAATACATTGTATGAAATTCTTTAAATAAAAATAAAACATAAAAAAGAATGCACTTAGGCTATAGTTTATTATATTGAAATTTTGAAAACAAAAACACACAATAAAACCCCATGGCCAAAAGTGACTTACGAAGGAAGAATTTATTTTGGCTTATGATTCCAAAGACGAATCCATCACGGCAGTGAAGACACGCCAAGGTAGGAAGCTAAGATGCTGCATCTTCTACCCACAAACAGAAAGCAGAAAGAGAACTGGAGATGAGGTGAGGCTTTAGGCACTCAAAGCCTGCTGCCCCTAGTGATGTACTTCTCAGCAAAACTTTGCCTCCTAAGGGTCCAGTAGCCTCTTCTGCCAGCACCAACTGGGGACTAAATGTTCAAATACCTCAGCCTATGGGGACATTTCTGGGTCAAACCACCACAGAGCCCTATCTCCCAATCCAATTATTTTGAATGTAAGATTTGAAGATATGAATTGGGAAGGGGGAAAATTGGAAGCATTCAGTCTGTAGCACATACACTTAGAGATACTGGATTGACTGGTCGGCTAGCTAGCATGCCTACCACAGGAAAAAGAGGGACGTGATCGGAGAATTCCAGCAGGATCAGATAGTACTAAAGAGGAATGGTCTTGCCATTCCTCTCAAAAGCAAAAGAAAGGAGATAGAGAATTGGGCAAAACACCAAGACAAATATAATCCTTACCAAATTTGTTTTAACTGAATAGCGTGTTATGTGAGGACAAGGCATTTTTGAGTACATGAAAGAGCTTGAACCATGATGTAAAAGCAGGAAAATCAAGGAATAGATTGCCAGGTTCCTGCGGGGTACAAAGTAACTATGTATTAGTTATTATAACCTTGAATTATTGTACTTGCATAAATTTATTTTTCTTTACTGAGAATTTTATATTTGGACATATATACATATATATATATCATACACATTTGGTGCAAATTCAACATCTTGAAATTTTACTTTATAATTGAAAATAAAATATCACATATATTTAGGTTTAGAAACATGATATCTTTATATATGCTTACATTATGAAATGGCTACATTACCTCAGCAATATATCTTTGTGTGTGTGATAAAAAACACCGAAAATGTACTCTCAACAATTTTCAGGTATGTATCATAATGTATATGATAAATAATGGATCTCTTGAACTTGCTTCTTCTAAGGAAAACTTTATGATTTTGACAAGTAACTCCCAACCCCTCCTAGCCTCTGGGATAATTTTTCTCTCTATTCTGTAAGTTTGACATTGTTATACTTTCTAAGTAAATCAAGTGGTATCCATGCTGAAAATAATTTATTTTAGTTACTATTTTATTTTATTTATTTATTCATTTGTTTTAACTAATTTGTTTTAGCCCAAGTTCATCTGCATTGTCACAAATGGCAGATTTCATTATTTTTTAAAGACCAGTGGCATACTGTTGGGTAAATGCAAACTTTATCTGTTTATCCATTGGATAGACATGTAGATAGTTTGTATTTCTTAGTTATTGTGAATGATACAAGGAGCATGACATTGCAGTGCTCTGTTTGGCATTCTGATTTCGGTTCCCTTGGATATAATTTAGAAGTGAGGTCTGGATCACATGACGCCTCCACAGAGTTCTCCATGGTGAATAAATTTGCATTCTCACCAAGAGTACTTGGGGTTTCCCTTCCTCCACATCTTTACCAATGCTTGTTATTGTTTATTGTTTCAATAATAACTATCCTAATAGATGTGAACTGATAAGTTGTTGGGATTTTACTCTGCATTTTTGTAGTGATTTGTTATGTTGAGCATTTTGGCAAATGCTTTCTGATTATTAGTGCTTTGTCTGGAGAACTGTCTAGTCTCTTGTCCATTTTAACTCTGATGGTTTTGCTTTTGAACCTTTAGTCTATTTTGAGTTGATTTTTTGCAAGTGATTAGTCAGTTTTCCTAGCACATTATTGTGATTGTCCTTTCTTCATTGTTTGTTGAAGTCAATTGACCATAAATGTGTAGGTCTGTTTCTTAGCTTCCTGCTTTGCTTAGTGGGATATGTGTCTAGATTTATGTTGGTACTATACCGGTTTGTTAACTAAAATATTATGGCATATTTAGACAATCACTGAAATTGCTAAAATGTTAGTAAGAATTTGAAGATGACATAGATAAACGGAAAGACAGAAATATATTTCTGGACAGAAAAAATATTGTTCTTAAAATGTCCATACAACACAAAGAAATATTTATCAAAACTCCAAAGATATTTTCTCAGAAATAGAAAAAAGAATGATAAAATTTTTCTGAAATTATAAAATACCATGAACAGCCAAAGTACCTTTGAACCAAAAAGAGCTAATAGTGTTACCACATTACCTGGTTTTAAACCCTTGTAATGGCTTGAATGTGATGTAAACTTTCAATTGGAAGTATATCCCATGATAAACACTTCTGCGAAATAACATATAAAATTGTCAGCATCAACACTGAGCTTTAATTTCTGTTTCATAAATCTGAATAACTATTGATTTGTCTTAGGATAGTGCTTTCCTAAACTTTTTTCAAAAGCAAATTTTAGTTCACTTAAGTAGAATTTGATTTTAAGCTCTTAGAACATTGCCTGTTTTGAGTAAATGATTAATAAATATATGTGGATGTTTCCATGAATTTATAACAGTAATCGTAAAATAATCTATCACTTTTAAAAGCCGATTTGGACCAGATGTTTGTTTGTTCCTTGGCACAGCCGTGCCTGGATGTGAATTCATTTTATGATTCACAGAGTCCCCAAGGGCCTGTGGTGATAGGATTGAAACCAGGCCAATTGATGTTTTAATCCTTTCTGTCCTTCAGGAAGAAATGGAATTAAAAACTAAGTTTCTGTTGTTCAGAGTTTGTTGCACTGAGCTAAGATTATAGATAGAAAGTAGTATTAGATTCTTGCTAAATGGATTTATAATCTAAATTAGATATACAGGATAGCGACCTTGGCAAATAAAAGGTAGAAGTGGCAACTTAGTGAAAAGTCAGCAGAAACTGAAGAAGTTCAGAGATGATGGCTAGCTTGTGAGTGGTGTTTGCTGCTCTTTATGTGGGTGTAGGCCTGCAAGGTCACGGTGCTGGATCTGGCTTAATCTCCGTGTATAACTCCACACATGACACCTTGATTTACTCTGTATTTCTTCAAGATGGCTCATATTCTACAGTGCACTTCAAACTGATAAATAAGAAAAAGATTGCACAGTACAATAGGTCTATATGGTTTTGACCAGTTGATAGTAAATTATTAAATGATAATTTCATACATGTTAGCTAACATGAGCCAGTAACTGTTGCGTGCATCTACACATTTTGTATGATATTGAGTATGCTTTATAAGAGAGAAAACAGAAGCCCCCCCAAAGTCCTAGATTTCGTGCAAAAGAGCCACACATATCCTTCCCTCCTCAGTGAATCCTTAACGAAAGGGTGTTCTTGGGGACCCTGGATTAGAGACCTAAGCCAGTCTTGATTGTAATCACAATGTAGCAATTAGTGTAGAAATGTAGATCATTTATTTAAGCAATATATTTTTTAGTGCTAGGAGCCAGATTCAGGGCTTCATGCACAGTAAGCACTTCATCACTGAACTACACCTACACTAGATCCTAATACACTCAGAATACATAAAAGTAGTTGGAAAAGCTGAGCACCGTGGCACATGCCTTTAATCCCAGCACTCAGGACACAGAGGCAGGTGGATCTCTGTGAGTTCAAGGCCAGTCTGAACCACATAGTGAATTCCAGGATAGCCAGGGCTATGTACAGAAAAAACTCTGTCTCAAAA
This sequence comes from Ondatra zibethicus, assembly GCA_004026605.1. Taxonomy (NCBI): domain Eukaryota; kingdom Metazoa; phylum Chordata; class Mammalia; order Rodentia; family Cricetidae; genus Ondatra; species Ondatra zibethicus. Next base: position 15,593 of record PVIU01013448.1, on the reverse strand, counting down.
CAAAACAATAACAACAAAAGTACTTGGGAAAGGCTGCCTAAGGTTATACTGAAATAAGCAATTGAATGGATTTGAAGACAAGTGAGTTTGGGGGTTATCTCAAAGACAGTGACGATGACATGGGAACAAGGAATTTCTCAGGGATGAATGAGATAAATGTCTGAAGTATAGCTGTGTGGCATAAGAAATAGCCGATGCAGTCATGGTGTTTGACAAAGGTTCAGTGTGAAGTCATCCTTTCAACTTCAGTGACTGAATCTGCTTACTAAAATAACAGGCATGTACGAGATGGAGAACACACTGACTGATGTCCAGAAGACCAATATAATACTGTTCACTTCTCCCTGTTCTAACAGACTTTGAGCACAAAATCTTCAGCCTACATCAGAAGAACCCCACCAACTCCTCTCTCTCTCCCTTCCTCTCTCTCTCTCTCTCTTACCATCTTCTCTCCTTCCTCCTCCCTAATTCTCCCTTTGTGTGTTATGTATGTGTGTGTGTGTGCGTGTGGTATTTTTGTGAGCAGGTATACTCACTTATGCTTGTGTGAATGGAAGCGGAGGTGAAAAGAAGGGAGTGGACATCTTGATAGCTCTTCACCTTTTTTTTTTTTTGAAACAAACTCTATAGTACAGCTGTTTTCAACCTGTGGGTCACAACCCCTTTCGGGGGGGCAACAAACAGCCTTTTCACAGGGGCACCTTAGACCATAGGAAATACACAGATATTTATATTACAATTCATAAGAGTAGCAAAATTACAGATATGAAGTAACAGTGAAAATAATTTTCCACAACATTTGGAAATGTACTGAAGGGTCACAGCATTAGGAAGGTTGAGAACCACTACCATAGTGCAATCTGGAGCTCATGGGTCCTATCAGGCTACACTGGCTGACCAGTGAACCACAGGGATTCTTCTGTCTTTGCCAGGTTGGTGCTGAAACTGCAAGCATGTATTACCACACCTCACTATTTAAGAGGATGCCAAGGATCCAAACACATGTCTTCATGCCTACCCAGCAAGGTCTTTACCCACTAAACTATCACATGGGCCCCAGATCTGTCTCCTACTTATGTCCACTGTTACTAACCTCTCTTAGCTTCTAGGCCTTCTTTCCTTGACTGGACTTGGGTGTCTTGCTCTTCTGATTTTGCTGACCTCTATACAGCTCTGCTTATTGCCTTTGAAACTCCTGTATGGCAAGCTTACTGATCACCTCGCTGCCCATTCATGGCCTCAGTCACAAGAAACCATGGACAAATGGCACTAATTCCTGTTTTTCTGTTGTATACTAACCTCAGCTGATCCTACACCAATGCAGTTGTATCCTGAATCAGCATAATTTAATTATGACAGAGGAAATACTTTTTAAAATCAAGACCAAATCAGAGCGTTTGCCACCACACTGAGATTACTGAACACAGTCAGCTAAGCCTCTCTCTACTCATCACACCCTGTGATCAGATCTCTCTTCCACTACATGTCCTTGGTATCCTCTTAAATAGTAAGGTGTGGTAATATGTGCTTGCAATTTCCACTACGTGGCCTAGGACATAGAAGGCACCTAGGACATATCTGGTGAACGATGAATAAATAAGATTTCATGATAAACATTTATGAGTATAAGAATGATCACACTGAGTTTTGAGAATATGCCTTTGATTATAACATATGACAAATCCTTAATTATATTTATCTCAAAAGAAAATTTATTTGCCATCAGTTCTGTGGTTTAAAACACAACATCTGTGGTTTAAAACCGCTTTGAAAATAGTTACTTGAGAAAAATATGGTTTGATTTCTGCTGTGAAAGCAGTAAAATTTCCTATTTTTATTTGTGTGTGTGTGTGTGTGTGTGTGTATTTGTGTGTTATGACATATGTATCATGGAGACCGGAAGAAGGCATCAGATCCCCTGGAACTGGTGTTGCAGGAAGTTGTAGGCAGTCTGGTGTGGGTGCTTGGATTTGAACTAGGGTCTTCTAGAAGAGCAGCAAGTGCTCTTAACCACTGAGCCATCTCTCCATCCTGACAGTAAAACATTCTAAGTTTAGTGGTTCATGCTTTCATAGAGGGCAATTAATAAAAATGTCATTACGTCTAAATCTTCCCAATCCGATTTATATTGAGAAACAGTGCTATACACTCAAGTCAAATATTTTTGTTGGTAGTGTTTAAGACAGAGGTATAATACATCATCATAATTTCCTTGATAAAAATCTATACATTTATGCAATTCATTTACATTTAGAAGTCATAAGTGAGCATGTTCACAGAGCAGGATGAGGGCTGGCAGGTAAAATTCTTGCTGTTTAGCAGAAGGAAGTGTGGTGCACAAACGGCTTTCTTCCGATTGGCTGATGCTCAGAGGTTCTGCTTCTTCAGGTTGACAGGCTGGACGTGGAGGGCTTGTTTAGCAACATAGAATCTGTCCACCAGATATCTGCCAAGCTACTGTCCTTGCTGGAAGAGGCCACAACAGACGTGGAACCGACCATGCAAGTAATCGGTATGTTTGTTCCTTCTTGATTTCTACAGTACAACAGGAAACAGTATTTTAATAACCCCCTGGTACTTTGGTTTTATGTTTCTGATGCACAAAGCTTCCCAGGAGATATATAAATGCTGAGTCCGCCTTTGGGTTCATTGTAATTACACAAACTCCACATTTATCTCCAAATGGGTTTATAGCCATTTGCCGAGGTCCCTCAGTAGCACTGAGCACAGACAGAATTCGCTTTTTAGTTTTCACTCTTTCAGTCTCTCTGCTTTCCAGATGGTCCTTCATTTTGTTTTATGACTGCAACTTTCTTGGTCCTTAAAGAATTAAATATTTTAATTGCTATCCTGATTTCAATCTCAATGGATGTTTTAATCTTAAATTTATAAATTTACTGATTTTAAAACTATAAATACTTTACATGAAAAGTATGTGATCTCCAAAGAACTTAGACATCATCTATATTTTCAATTTTCCACTTTACTCTTTTTTTAACTTTTTTCATTGATTCTTTATGGATTTCACATCATGCATCCTGATACAACTCATCTCCCTGTCCCCTTGCTTCTGTTAGCTGCCCTTACAACCTCCCCCCAAAATAAGATTTAAAAATAAAAACAAAAAAAATGGTCTCAGCCTGGAAACTGTAATGTGACAGAGTGAGTCACGGTGTACTCTTTAGTCCACACATCTTTACTTGTAAGTGTTCATTTCAATGGTCAATTGGTCTGGTTCGAGGCCTCTGGTTTCTTCTCCACTTGGATACTGGAACGCCTCTTGGATATCCTATTGTTGCTTTTGTCATGGAGATCCTAGAACTTTGGATCTGCAGGACTGGCCCCTTCACATGCTCCATGTGTGTATACATACATATATGTGTGTATCTATACATTTATAGTTTTTATTCTGAAAAGGTTTTTAAAAATGACTACAGAGGATCTTACAGTCTATTCTCTTAACGTCTTCAGCATTGCAAATAACTACTTGAAGGAGTCTTATGTATCAATATACAGTGCTGTGTAGCTTATGAATTCCTTTTAAAAGATTATTTTGTAATTTTACATATATTGCATGTTATAAAAGTATTAGAACAATTGAGGCTCTATAGGCTAAAGATGAAGGATTGCTTAGATACTCCTCCAAATTCACTGTCACTCCTGCAAGTGATCATTGCTGTTAATCTTTTCAGAATGTCCCTTTGACAAACACACACACACACACACACACACATACATATACATACACAAACCCTTTATTGAATCCTCTTTTTTAGTAGATATTAAAGTTATAGTTATAAAGGAACAAAATTATTCTTATTTAGTATCTATGTTGGTCCAAAATTTAGGCAGCAAGCTGATCTTATGAAAAGGTGAATGAAAGGATTCATTTGGGTTTAAATTCTATATTTCCTTGTGGTTCAACATCCCCAACAAACCATGATAATGTTTTCTTTCTCCGAGACTATACACATCTTCCCGTTAGCAGAGATTCCTAGCCATTCATCAGTTCATCCTATGAATAGGTCTGGGCAGCAGCATGCTTACAGAGGACGATCCTGTGTGGTACTGTTGGGCAGAGTGAAGAAAAGATCCTCTCTGACCCTCCTAAGCTCACAGTGAACTCTCTCCTTGAAGTGAAGGCAGCCAGGCCACTTGTTGTATGTTGTGTGTCCTGCAGCACGATTCTAACTGGTATTAATAAGAAAGCCTTGGAGTCAGCTGTCAGAGGTGAAAGCTGAAGGGCCAGAGAAGTGGACCGGCCGGTCCCTAGAGTTCTCATCTCTGCCAATGCTCAGACCAAAAGGGGGATCCTGTCCTCAGACTGCCTCCTCAGACTGTCTGCCTCAAACTGACTACTTCATACTTGACTGCTCCTCAGACATCATTGAGCTCCTGTCTCCTCCCACCTTATATTCCTCTCTTCACCCAGCCGTATCACTCCTGTCTCCACCTCCCTAGACCTGGGATTGAAGGCGTGGGTTCCCAAGTGCTGTGATCCCCTTTGTGTGAGCTCTGTTTCTCTTTTAGAATAGATCAATTTTGTGTAGCCCATGGTGGCCTTGAATTAACAGAGATCCGTCTGTCCCCCACGTCCTGGGATTAAAGATGTGTGTAACCACTGCCTGGCCTCTAGTGGCTTTGCACTCTGATCTTCAGGCAAGTTTTATTTGTTAAAACACCAACAAAATATCACTACAATATCCACCCCTCTTGTTACTATTTGGTTATGCCTATTCTAATTGTGCAATAAACCCTTCAGATACAAAGACTTATTGCAGTCACATAATGTAGGTATTGATTTTTCTGCTTCTCAAGAAAGTTGGTGATGAACATATGAAAATCAGAATGATTACCCAGTATACCATACAGTCCTTAACATAGCCTTCACTAACAACAAACTAACCAGGAGACAGATATCTGCTGAAGAAGCAGCAACATTCACGTGAAAAAATATTAGTCATTGTTCAAGAAAGGTGATAGTATATACAGAGCTGCTCAAAGCGTGTTTACGAACTACTCCAAACAGCAAAACTGCTCACGTACAACAGATAACAGTTGCTGTCTACTGATTTCATGCAAACTTATTTCCAAGGTTCCTTGATCCTATAAAACATATAAAAACAATGGCTACTAGTGAGGTGACACCATCCTTAAAGGTTTTGCAGTTAAATGATGGGTGTATCTGTTAATAGAGAAAGCAAATATGGAATGCCAGTTCATTCTAGTAATAGGTAAATTTTTAAACCAAAATTGCAGAACCAGAAGTGAATTTGGGGAAATTTATTATTCAAAAATTGATTGTCTGATCTCATTGTAAGTATTACTCTAACCATGTCTTAAAAATCAGTATTATAGGAGTTAAAGAGATGGATTAGCAGTTAAGGGCACATATTGCTTTTGCAGATGAATTACATTTCACTCATGTGTAGTGGTTCACAAGCACTGGTAACTCCAACTTCAGGATCCCTACAATGGCTGTGGGCTGATTTGTGAAGAGGCCTATGGAGTAGCATTGCAGTGTTTTAATTAAGCTATTCAGCAAACAGAAAAATTGGCTTCAGATTTTTGATGTCTACAGGTTGCAATTACAGAAATATATTATATTTGTCCTTACCAAACCAAAGAATGAGTTTGAAAATTAAACAATAAGAGTGCATATTGTATAAAATATTTTTGAAATTCTGTAAATGAACTTTCAAACACTCATGACTCATGGAAAGAAGCTTTGGAAGGAGCACTTATAACTTATTTCATTTCACTTTTTAGGTTGGGTCTCACTCCTTTGCCCAGGCTGATCTGGAAATCATTATGATCCCCTGCCTCATCTCCTGAGTGTTGGGATCACATTCATGAGCCACCATACTTGGCGTGATGTTCTTCTTTAATAAGCTAAAATTATATTTTGCACTAGATTTTACAATATCACATTTTGAAAAATCATAGATAGAAATAATTTGGTAAGTTTTTTCACTTATAAAAAGAAAGAAAGAATCCAAACAAAGGTAAAAGACAAAAATTTCAAAATATTTCAGCTCAAATAAATACACCTTTAAATAGGGATATATACAATTGGAATTTATATTTTCCATTTGTCAGAATATTCTGAGCTTATTGGATGCTTCTGTATTTACAAAATATTTTCCAATTTAAAATGCAGTTCACTAATTTGGCAGGTTTAGTCTGAATCAACTCCATGGGTGAGCACTTGGTGTATAGAGACAAGAATGAGGACTAGTGTTGGAAATCCTCAATACCTGTGAAAAAGTCAGTGCAAACCAATGCTGTGTGGTGAAGAGGAGAGCTACGAGGGCTGCTGGGGCTTGCTGGCTGCCAGTCTACCTGGAAAATGGGCAGCACCAGGATCAATGAAAGACCCTATCGCAAAGGAATAAGGAAGAGAGCAAGAGAAGGCACCCAGTGACCTCTTCGTCATATCTCCACGTGCACATGAACATGCTCACACATCTTCATGCACACTTGCAAACATGCACACACCACACACACACACACACACACACACACACATATACCACAAAATAAATGCATGCAAACATAAGTCAGTATTAAATTATAATCAATACAACTCAATGAATATCAACAAACAATGAAAATATTGATATAAATAAATGGCAATAAAAACCAGCTCTCCAGTAGATTTCAATGTATAAAGAGAGAAGTAAAGGAAAATACAAAAATCCGCTAGCAGGCAACCATCATCATTATAACTGTTTCATATAAAATCCACTAGTAAATATGATATATACTGGGTGCAAGTTAGAGAACTGTAGATGGGAGTTTCTGTCCTGCCTGGTCCCGCAGCCATTTAGTCCCAAAGAAACACACAGAGGCTTATGTTAATTATAAATTGTTTGGCCTGTTAACTCAGACTTATTATTAACTAGCTCTTACAACTTAAATTAACCCATAATTCTCATCTATATTTAGCCATGTGGCTTGCTACCTTTTCTCAGTTCGGCATTTTCTTCTTGCTTCCTCTGCTTCTGGGTGATGACTGCAGACTAAATTCTCCTTCCCAGAATTCTCTTAGTCTGGTTGCCCCCATACTTCCTGCCTAGCTACTAGCCAATCAGTGTTTTATTAAACCAATATGAGTAACAATCCTTACAGTGTACAAGAGCATTATCCTACTGCAGAGAACACAGATTTCAAAGTCTCAAGGTTTCTTTACCAGTAATTTCTGACATTAGAAAGAAGCATGGTACTCTCATAGCAAGAAACGTACTTTAACCAATTGATCAAGGTCAAGAATAGTGGGAATATCAGCCTCACATCACAAACCTTTTGCATTGTGATGGATACTGCATTGTATCTGTGGTCTTTGCCTCCAGAGTTTATAGACACATCCAATCGGAAGAAAGCATTCAACATATCCAAAAAAACTTGTGTGTAAAAGGAAACACATCAGTTTCCTTTTACTGAGAGTTACATTGTGGTTATTTGCTATATTAACATAGAAAAGCTGTTTGGAAGTGTTTGGAAACTGTATTGCCTCTGTATTTACTTTATTAGTATGAAATATCAATTCAAATTTTAAAATAAAAAACACAGTTTACAGAGAACATTCAATTAAAGATGCTTATACTTCTAAATTTTCTAGTCATGACTGGAAAGATTACAGAAATATTTCAGAAAATTGGAACAATAAAAGTATAATTTTAAAAGTGTCAGTTGGAGCTCTGCTCTCAGAGTCTCACCTTTGGTTTCTGAGCTGGCCTTGTGATGCTAACAAAAGAAGACAAAGTGATATTTCATAACTGCATGGTGAGTTCTACTCTATGATCATAAAGAGAGAAGCTCAAACTACCCAGTCATTCTGAGGAACATAGAAATGACCTTAGACAGGTGGACAGAGTCCTCCTCTGCCACTGCTGCTCAGCTGACTGTAAAGGTATAAGTCTGTCAGCACCACGGAGAGATGAGCCATCTAGTGAAACTGCCCAACCCTCATCCCAAGGACAAGAGCAAGCAGTTGTTTTCAATTGTTTAAGTTTGGGGATGATGTTTTTGCATAACAGTAGTTAATTCCTACAGAACCCCAGAGAAAAACTATTTTAGCTCAAATGCTGAGGAAAGTTTGATTTAGAATGTTGTGTTTGGACTTGAACTTGACTAATTCAGAAGGGTAGCAATTACGTGCAAAAGGCCATCTTTCTTTCTTTCTTTCTTTCTTTCTTTCTTTCTTTCTTTCTTTCTTTCTTCCTTTTGAGACAGGGTTTCTCTGTAGCTTTGGTACCTGTCCTGGAACTAGCTCTTGTAGACCAGGCTGGCCTCAGAGATCCGCCTGCCTCTGCCTCCCAAGTACTGGGATTAAAGGTGAGCACCAACATGCAAACGGCAGTCTTGATGAGAACAGAGTAAAGGCCCTATGTTAGGAGAGTATGGGAAGGTCTTAGGAAGTCCATCAGCATTCCAGTGTGCCTTAAACGCTGTGCAGGCGGCCTCTGTGATCCTCCATTAGGATACATATGTCAGTCAGAGTTCAACGGCAATTCCTATCACTAAATCTTTCATTGCTTAGATTTCATAATTTAAACTGATTGGCTGAGATGTTTCCAAAATCATGCTACTGCAAAATGAAAAGCACAGGTGTTTCAACCCTGTGTCCTCAGACAGCAAGAATAAGAGTTTGTGACGCACAGCTGCCGTGCCAGGTCCACTAGATATCTCGATAAACAAGGAGGAGAAAGTTACTCAACAAACCTTGGTGTCTGGATGAGGTTCAAGTTTATAAATAGATACAGAAGCTTGCAGGTCTGAGAGTGCTGAGAGAACTATTTGGATTCCAATGCCAAAACACAAAGTGGGCCTTAAAACCCACACTGGATCCAGATAGGGAAGTTGTTTTAAAATCTCTAGAGATGAGCTTTGGTCCTTGTTTATATTGAAACTGAAAATATTCTATGACAATTTATGAAAATAGTAAACAAGGATGAGTAAAATAAAAAATGGTACAGAATTTAAGGGCATGATATTATGTCTTTTAATATCAGGTTGAATTAGATTCCATCTCTTTCTATTGCTAGGTCTTAGGTAAGTTATGAAACCTCACTGAAGTTCAGCTTCTAATCTGGAAGCTGAAGGCAGTTGTATTTACTTCATATGAGTTTTCTGATGATTCAATAAAATCAAGTGTAGAATTTACCCACTGCTTATTCTTAATATTTAATACGTGATGTGACTAAATTACTATTACCCTAGTCATTCTAAATGTACACATCTATTTATAAAGTTTGGTTTCTTTTATATAACAATTGAGTAAAATGCAAATTCTTTTTGGAAGTTTTAGTCATGCTTTACAAAAAATAAGATTTGGATTATGTAGTTTCTCTATGCCTCCTGGTATCTATACATCTTCATAATTCATATACATAATGATATATTTAACTTTAAGAAGGGCGGTTTAGCCTATCATATGTCACTTCTATGTTTGACAGAGTAAATGGTAATTTCTGAAGCTGGTTTTCTAAAGGCTGCTCTCAATGAGCCTCGGATTCCAGCTTCCACACTGCCAAATAGCCTAGAATCGCATTGACTCTGATTCATACAATGCAATGAAAATAACACTGTGACCGTAACTGAACTAAGCCCCAAGAAAGCAGAACAATGTCTATTCTTGTAACACTGCTAATTAAGAAGTTCTTCTGTTTTGTTGAAAAGAAACGGCCTTCCTCAAGACCCAGCAATATCACTTTTGGGTATATACCCAAGGGCTGCTCAATCATACCACAAGGACATGTGCTCATACATAGTGTATAGAGAACAGGACTAGAAGAAGCTATAATTTCTCATTGTTTTTTCCTGTGGGTGAGTTTATATGCAGAGGAAGAGAGATTGGAATTTCCTGTACCTGAGGTGCAATAGGTTAGCCACCATTGTTAAATGGCGGTTCTGTGTACTCTCAAAGCTTTGTCTCTTTTAATGGGGTAGGGCTGCAGCCCAGATGTAAAATAAATAGATGAATAATATATGTGTGTGTGTGTACACACACATTTTTTATATACATATATACATAGGTATACATATACATATATGTCTCTAGACAGAAAATTCCTGAGATGAATTATTAGTTATTTACGAATTCATGCCATGGTATCTTGTAAGAAACACTTCAATGTGGCTCATCCGGATGAGTTCCAAGAGGGGGAGGGGAAGTGGGAAAGAGGAGAAGGGGAGAGGTAGAGAGGATAAGAGAGAGAGGGAGGGAGAAAGAGAGGGAGGGAGAAGGAAAGAGAAAGGGAGAGAATCAAGACGCAGATAAGTTTGACCAAGTTGCTTCTAGCCACCTGAAACAGGCTGGGAGTGTTCCACACCAGTCTCTTACTGGAGTATACACAGTCAGTGTTGTGGGAGAGCCAGATGAAGAGTTGAAAAAACTCATAGAATTTTCTCACACATAAACAGTGGCAGGAAAGCTGTCAGTTCCAGAGAAAATGATGAAAATATGGGGTACCAAGGATCTAGGCTGCAGTGTTGGGCCCAGGCCTCCAGGGAGGTCAAGGCTTGGGGAATGTTCAGATTTATTTCTTGCAATGATAATAAAACGAAGTCCTAGTGCTCTAGTCTCTAAGAAGAGTGAGTTCTAGAATGTTGTGCTGGTGGCTAATAGGAGTAACAGCTGAGCTGCGACAGCAACACTGGGGAGTTGAAGGCAGATTTAAACAAACTTGGGAGAAATTGGACACTGCAGGCTACGCACTGAAATACCATCCTGTAGGTAGAATTTTCTCTCTGCCAGCCAGCTCCCAAATAACCACACAGAAACTTATTATTTATTATAAATGTTCAGCTGATAGCTTAGGCTTGTTATTAACTATCTCTTACAACTTAAATTAACCATATTTCTTATCTGCGCTCTACCACATGGTGGTACCTTTTTTTAGAACAGCACATTCATTTTGTTTCTTCCTTGTGCTCTCTTTTTGTCCACAAGCCCTGCCTAACCTCTTCCTGCCTCGCTACCGGCCATTTAGCTCTTTAGTAAACCACTGAGAGTAGCATGTGTTCAAAGTGCACGAAAAGACTATTCCATGGCACCATCCCGAATCCCAACATCATGAGCATCTATGTATGTCCGAGTATGTCCATCCTCCAGGAAGCTAAAAGGTGAAGAGCATGCTGGGGGCAAATCCTGAAGGTGCACAAAGGTCAGGAAATAACACAGCCTTTGGGGGAGTCAGATTTGGACTATAAATTTGGTTGCATCGTGACACTGTGGGAAGACCATTGGGATTGGCATTGATTGCATTTGCCTGTTTTGGGTATAAAACTAAACAATAGGCTGAGCTAAAATGGACTCATTTGTCATCCATAATAAGAGTTCTCCTTTGTTGTAATCCAGGATCTGCTTAGCTCTTTACAGCTTTTTCCTACGAACTCCTCAGCTTGTAGCTTTGAAATTGTGGCCCTGTGATAGCTGATTCAATTGTGGGCACCACTTCCTGTAAGAAGCAGAAAAACAGCTTCCTTCTGGAGCACTTTTTACCTTATTGGGAGTATTTTACACGTGGTTTTATTTCACAACACGAATGCAAACATGCTTATGAAAGTGGACTTTGCCACTCAGCGCTACCAGAAATTTGAGAAATACCAGATTTGTATTTCAACTGGGTGTATTGTCAAACCAAATCTCATGAATTTGGAAGAAGAGTTCAGAAGAGCAGATTCAAAACTAGCAACGGATGCTACATCCACTTGTTTATATTTTAAATGGAGATGGCAAGACCTCCATAGAAGGATACAGGATTTAAGGCACACCTCCAGACCCTCTGAATATAAGCTCCATTAGATGAAGAGTTTTTGTCTACTGTATGTCTGTAATGTCACCAAAGCATAACTGTGTTCAACAAGTACTCACTGAATGCATGAAGTATATAGACAAGAAAGTTAAGCTGTTACTGAGTCAATCTGTAGTTTGGGCCAGTGTTACTGTTAGAGACTGGTAAGCACCATAGAAGAGTAGCCAGTGGGTCTCAAAAGAGGTATTTACTAAAGTGGAACCATAGGTTGATCTAAGAATGGGCACTTCCTCTGTGTCACCTACCTTGAGTTTGGAAAGGTTACTAAGCCTGTATCCAGGCGGCAGAGCCTATGCTTTCTCAGAGAACCAGCCTGGTCACAGAATCTCAGCTGTGAGGATTCCCCAATCCTGGCATTAAAATATACAGAAAGGAAGTGATTTCACGACAAAACCATGAGTTACCACCAAAATAAATACCTGGATCCTTAAATGTCACAGGAGGCCTAATAACTCAGAGATAAGCGTTCCACTGTTGAAACAAAAACTGGGCTAGAGTTTGATTTGTCCACATTATACTACAGACAGAAAGAAACCCAGGCCAGAGTTCCTTCCATCCTATTTCCTGTCTGTGTCCCCTGCACATGATTATACCCCAGCATCCTCTCCAGCTGCTAGACTGTCTCCTATGTCTGGAAATTCTGGGAAGATGCCACCTCAATTACAGGAAGGCCCTTCTTTGAGAAGCCAGCCAGACCACACTCATGACAGTTTTCTCTGTCTTTGGACGTAGCTTTGGGCATGGTGATGTCACAGGTGAGACACACCTCCCCTCTCCCTTTTTCCTCTTCCTGGTCCAGTTTCTATCACTGGTCCCAATCCCACACCTGGCTTTGACTCCTAAAACCACTAACCTGCAAAGGCGGCAGTGTCACCACCAGGACTTCAGAATTCCAAGCCAAAAGGATACATTTTTCTGAACATCTTTTGTGCTATTGCTTTTTAAGTGCTTTTACTGAAATATTTTTTTTTAATCAGAAGAGAATCATCTTGAGCCCCCAGGAATTACCTGAAGCTATAACTACAGGCAAGAAAAAAAACTGAGGTCTTACTTTAAGAATTCATGTAAAGTTTTCAGCCTGCTCCCATGAAATGTGTGTTCTTTAAATACCTTAATAAAACTGATGCTCAAGGGACTCCTCTGTTTTAATCCCATGGAAGGGCACCCAATTTTCCACCTGTATCTGATTGGAATTAAACACTCTAACCAGGACCCCTGGATGCCTTCAGCATCTCCACACTGCCTCTGTCTCCACCAAACCTCAGACTGCAACTGTCTTTAGTTTTTAGTGGAAGTTCTTTTAAAGCATTGTCTTGGCTGGTTTTTAACTTTAAACTTGCAATTTTTGTTTATTAATACAATTAACTTACTACTTTAAACATTTCACACACCTTCCAAATGAAGCGTTATGAATCAGTATTTATCCTAAAATATTTCCTTCTAAAGAAGAAAGGGAACACAGTGTCTTGGTTAGAATTAAGTTCATCTGGGAGAAAAGATAAACAGAAACAAAGCATCTGTGGTGTGAGACGTGCTTATTTCTCAGTGACACAAAACCCCGGGGGCAGCTTTGCGTCATCCTCGAGTTTCTGCATCACAGAGAAATAAGCATGCCTTCTTAACACCCAAAATATTTGGAGTAACCAAACTTTCCATTGCTATAGAAAAGCAATAGAATATGGCTAGGTGGTGGGAGGTGATGACAACACACTCTGCGAACCCCAAATTTCGATCTCGGCTACATTGCTCCCTGAGTTGTATAGTCATGTGTTCCTGAGCGATGGAACACATACTAAGAAATACACCACCTTTGTCACATGCAGACATCGTAGACTGAAGTTATGAAAGCCAAGAGGGCTGCCACATATTTTCATAATAATATACATCAGTCAAGATATACAATATAGAATGGGGAAAATTGTCTTGGAATCATGTGCAGATGCACAATCCACCATTGATTGACCTAAATGTCATTAAAGCACGGAACTGCTCTTGGCTTTGCTGATTTTTCTTAGTCTCCGTGTACTTACTGTGCCTCCTCTTGCTTCTCTGAGACCTCATCTTCTTGTCTCCTCTTCAGGCACGAGCTCACAAACACTGGATCTTCACACCCTCTTTTCTGTCTCTCTCTGGCCTTCTTTGTAATTGCCACATTGAATCTATGACTTCTATTGCCTGCAATTGGCATCCCTCTATCACTCTCATGTCTATATATTACTTCCCTGGATTCCATACTCACACATGCAGTCCACACAGGACATTCCCACTTGGCCACCTAAAGAGCAATTCTCAATCAGTACATCTACAGTAAAATGCATCATGTGTGCACCTTAAGCCTCCACTCGTCCTCTTTGTTCAGCCACATGCGATCCTGGAATCTCGCCTCACTGTTCATGTGTTCTCACTGCCCCTTTGCTCCCCTCTTCTCTTTCCTCCCTGCTTCGGGTTTCCTTGTTAGACCTATCCCACTTTGAGTATTTGCATGTACCAGCTACTGATTTAAAATCATTACACAGTTAACCCCATTAATTATCAGTTATCTTGCAATTACTGTTACTCTCATTTTGCAAATGAGGAAATTATAGAACTGAGAAGGCAGATAGCTTTCCCTAATGTATACATTTCATAAGTAGTAAAATCAGGATTTGAACACAGGCAGTTGGTTCTACATCACTTTTTTTGTCCTTTCTGTGTTTATGGTGATTGAACCCAGGCCCTTGCACACACTTTATCACTGAGGTACATCCCTGGACCACAGAGCACTATTAACTGTTGTACCTTCCTGGGCTTGCCCTTATTTTTTTCTTCCTTTTGCGATTGGTTTCTCATCTCCGGTCTCAACTGCTTTCTTCAGTTCCACCACTCACATGACTCTTCATCAGGATAAACTTCCAAGCCACTCTCTAGTCTTGTTAGTCCACTGCCTAAGATCTGTATATGCTTTTCCATCTGCTTCAGGTTTTGCTCTTCAGTAGTGCATGCTCTGCTTCAGGACCTGACTACCTGCACAGCTTCTAGAGCTTCCTCACAGACTTGCAGCCACTGAGCCTTCCATCCCAGGCCACTCAGAGATTCCAAATGCATTTTACCCCTCTCACTATCTCCTGGCTTTCATGCTCACTTATAGTTACCTAGAGTCTGAACATGTTTGCTTCTGTGATGCCCAGCTCTAGTATTACACTTTTATATGGCAAAGTGAATGGGAACTGACTCTTCTCTTGTGCCCTTGCAGGCTTATATACGTTATTTGAATGAACTGTTGGTTCTTTGTGTTTGCAAGTGATGGTTTACTTGTCTATAAAGCAAGTATTGTCTTTGATTTTTAACTTTCTGACTTGATCATATGTAATTGTCAGGCTACCACATGCTCTTTCCTTTTTTCCCCTTAAATCTCTATTATTACCTCGTTTGTAATGAACATACATATTTGAAACTTCATCTCGTATGGAGATGCATAGGTTCAGATGTCAGGGAGCCTCTATCCAAGCCCACCACAGTGCCAAACAGTCGTCCAATAAACCGTAGTTAAATAGAGATGAGCTAAAAAGAATAATCACATTTATTTCTGTTTGAACCACAATCTTATACAAAGCCTAGAAAAAGTAGCTTTCTTGAATAGCATGGATTTACCTTAAGTTTGCATACTGACAGAGGAAATTCAGAATGATACAGATTCTACACCACAGGCGTGGAGTTCTAAAAGACAAGAAGAGTTTAATCAGCAGGAACATAAAAGTAGAAGAACCCAAATGCACTGGCATCAATCAGTGAGGG
>PVIU01013447.1:0-55910 GCA_004026605.1 Ondatra zibethicus | reverse complement strand
GACCAACTTTGGCTAAGGCCTAAAGTAACTGACATACCATTTTCAAGAGCAAGAAACTTTTCAAAACTATCTTACCCTGTCTTGGCAGGATATGACAGTTCTGTTTTATCCATTTACGGATACTCGGTATCTCTGTCAGTGGTTGAGGTATGGGCATTTCCTTGCCCTTTCTGCCAAGAAAAAAGGCTCCAGATGGAGTGTCTCTGGTGCTCAACATTCTCTCGGGAATAGATTGGTGTTACCAGGAGTGAGTGTGTCTCATTGTTGCGAAACTACGAAACTCTAGAATATATTAAAGGCCATTTTCTACAGCTCCTTGAAGAGGTTAAAGATTATCTATCTATACTGAATATAATCTCTATGTATCTAAAGAACAAATATAATATGCCATAGGACGTCTTCTTGGAAACCAAGCAACCAAAAAAAACAAAGAAAAAATTGCTTTAAAGTAGCAAAATTTCTGTGGGTTCACAGAGACCCACATTCACATCAGAGCAATGGACTGAGCTCCCAAGGTCCAGTCGAAGAGCAGAAGGTGGGAGAAGATGAGCAAGGAAGTCAGGACCGCGAGGGGCTGGACCACTCACTGAGACAGTGTGCCTGATCTAATGGGAGCTCACCAAATCCAGCTGGACCAGGACTGAATGAGCACATGATCAAACCAGAATCTCTGAATGTGGCTGCCAATGGGGTGACTGAGAAGTCAATGATAATGGCACTGGGACCTATCTCTTCTGCATGTATTGGCTTTTTGGGAACCTAGTCTACATGGATGCACACCTTCCTAGGCCAGGATGGAGGGGGGAGGACCTTGGGCTTCCCACAGGGCAGGGTACCCTGCCCCCTCTTAAGGAAGCAGGGGGAGGGAAGGGGTAGTAGGGCAGCGGGAGGGGACTGGGAGAAGGGGAGGAAGTGTAAATTTTTGAATGAAAAATTAAAGAATACGAAAAAAAGCAAAATCACATAATTATAATTGCAGTAAAGCATTTGACAAAAGTCAGCATTTATTCATGGTTGTTTTTTAGCAAATATAAATAAAAGATAAAATAGGTAATCTATTGAAGGATGCCTGTGAAGAGCAAACAGATAATTTTCTGCTAACACTGAAAATAAGGTAAAAATCTATACTGGAGTACTTAGTCTCTTGTTATTTGAAGATGGCATGATCACCTATATACAAAATCCTAATGAATGTATAAATTAAGCAAATGATTTTAAGGAACCATTCAGTGGGCTTAAGATGTTTTCATAATCAATATTAACGTAAAATCAGTTGCATCCCTATAAACTTACAATGGAAAGCTGGATATTGAATTAAGATGAAATACTACAGAACATGCTAAAACATGACATATGCATGAGATGTTTCTTAACAAGTGCTTGTACATTGAGCTGTAAAATATTACTGAGAGAAATGGGAGAAGACATAAACAAATGCAGAGCTATATCATGTTCTCAGCTTGTAAGACATTTTTATGATGTCAGTGCTTACACATATGATCTATATATTCCTATATAATCCCAATCAAAACTCAAGAAATCTATTTTATCAAAATCATCAACAAACTATAAAGAATACATAAAAATTCAAGAACCCAGAATAACCAAGCAAATTCAAAGAGCAGAAAGTGTCCACTTATACAATGATGTTGGCTTTTCCCTCCTTAAATTTTTTGACTGCTTGTTTAATTTTGATAAGTCTAGTATATCAACTTATTGTTTTCTTTGAAACTTTAATAATTTGTAGACTATACATAAAACAAATTAAATGGGGTAAGACTTATGGCAGACATCTCACAAAAGAAGACACTAAAATGAGCAATAAAAAGAGAAGTTCATCCTCACAGTCAATAGAAAGAAAGATATTTAACAGATAACACCATGAACCACCCACTGGGATGATTACAGCTAAAGTGTACTTCATCTCTTATCTCAAAGACTTGAGACACAAGGTATTGTAGATTTGGACTTTTTTGTGATTGGCTTGCAAATATAAGATGAGATGTCTTAGGATGGCGTCTTGGTGTTTCTCTGTTGCTGCAGTGAATGCTGACCAAAACCAACTCAGGGAATAAAGGCTTTATTTGGTTTGCATGTTATAGTTCATCATCAGGAAATCCGAGGCAAGAACTCACAGTAGGTATCTGGAGGTACTCTGAAGCAGAGACCATGTAGGGAAGTTTCTTATTGTCTACTTCCTCCTGTTGCATTTCTATCCAACTCAGGACCACCTACACTGGGATAGAACCCACAATATCAATTAGCAATTAAGAAAACATCCCACAGACATGAACAAAGGCAATCCGATGGCAGGCTTTCCTCAGTTGATGCTTGCTCTTCCTAGATAATAACTAAACAGAAACACTAAATACACACAATTTCACATGCACTTTATACCCAAGCCTGAAATCATCTGATGCAGCCATTTTGATGTGCTTGCATTTTGGCTGTGATCACATGAGATTAGATGTGGAATTTTCCAGATGTGGCATCTTATCGGCCATCAAGTAGTTTAGGATTGGCCAGATGAATCAGAAAGCAGGGGCACTTTTACACAGACCCAATGACCTGAGTTCATGGAGTTCAGTCCCTAGATCCTATTAGGTGCCAATTCCCTATAGCTGTCCTCTCTATATCCCATCTGCCACTGCAGTGGCTTGCACATCCCTGTATTTACATACATTCATACACAAAATAAATTCTTAAAATTATTTCTAACTCTAAAATTTTGAATTGTTTTAAATTTGGGATTTCTTTTTAATTAAGGGTGTTTAATGTGTACCAGTAATGCCAAACACAGGTAAGCACATGAAAATACAAATGTTTACACATTTCTGGTAGGAAGGCATAATGCAACAGCCTCCTTGGAAAACAATTTGCCATTATTTTTAAACTTTCAACATTTATATATAACCTACCAATCTCAGACCTAGGAATTTACCCAAGAAAAATAAAAACATTTATCTAATGAAACTTATAACTAAATATACAAAAATTACTCATGTTAATAAAACCACTGGAAATTACCCAATGTTCATTTTAATAATTGCATAAAAATGGAGTTTTTACTGAGCATATGATAAGTAAAAGGAGCCACAAAGAAATGGCTATTTTCCTCTTATTGCCTTCAAACCAAATTTCAAAATCCTAAATAGCAACATTCCAAACAAAGAAATAAGAGAATAAGAAATAAATGCAGAACTCTACAGAGTCACAGCTTGGGAGATATTTTTATGAAGCCAGTTCTCCCAAACACAAGCTATATATCCTATACAGTCCCAATCAAAATCCAAGAAGCTTATGTTACACAAATCATCAAGCAATTCTGGAAGATAAATAGAAATGCAAAGAGACTAAAATAAGCAAAGAATGTTGAAAAAGTAGAACAAATTGATTACACTAGGGTTGAATAAAGCTCAATTCCAGTTTTGAGTTTATCTTTTTATTCTAAAAATGCTAACCTGTAAAAGAAAATGCAAGGCAAGGCCGGGTTGTCAGAAATAAGAAAATAGGCTGACTATGGAAGTGTACAAAGAAGCTTATGAAATAAAGGAACTCTTCTGACATCATTTTAAGAAAAGCTGTATTCTCCTTCAAAACTTCATTTAAAACCATTTAGTTAAATTTAAATTATATGCAGTAAAATTGTCATTAAAACCCACACTCAGCTAAAATCTTTGGGACACTAACACCTAAAACCATGAAATGTCTACACTGATGTTTAGAATTAATGTTAATTTTCTAGAGATCAAAATCACCTCACCTTATAAACCATGTCCATGAGGCATCAATTAACTTCTCTTTCACAAGAGGTAACCACACATTCACTTGACCTGGACAGTCCTATCTTATTATTGTTGTCCTGATAGAATAATTATTGCAGTGTATATAGTGTTTATAGCCCCTCTCTCATTAACATCAGCAAATTAATAGCCTAACGAACTCAAATTTAGGCTTTCTTATTTGCAACTACTATCTCCCACTGAATCTCACTCTTCTAACATAGAAGGGAAATGAAAATTACATCTACAAATTATTTTGTCCATTACATTTCATAAATTAACCACAGACTCTCTTACACACCCTCACACACATATATGCATACATACAGTCACACATAGGCATAAGAATGCATACATATACACACAGTACACATGTCTACAGACCAATGCTCAAACAAACATATTGTCATTCATACCTACTCATACACACAAATACATACATAAAAGCTTATTCATAAAAACAGGTGTATGAGGAGATTCTGTTTGTCATAGTCAGCAGATAGAGACATTTTTATATCAAACATCAAGAAAACTATCTCTGAGCATCCCCCCCAGCCACATCACCTACACTATTTTAATTCCCTGTGTCTCTGAATTCTGTGTCACTAAGTCATTCTCCTTATATTTCAACCTGCTTCTATTAAGTTATGGTAACTAAAACTCTGCATGCCCAGTATTTCAGAAGCAATTTAATAGATACTACGATGACACCGTGACCCTACAGAATTCTGAAATCTCAACATCCAGGATATTAGAATGTAACCTTACTTAGAAATAGGGTTGTTTATGGTGTAATTAGTTAGGTTAATATCTTACTAAGTTGGCTTAATCCAATTTGACTAGCGTTGTTATACAAAGAAGAAGATGCATAGACAACATACAAAGAGAAGACAGCCAAGACACTAATGGAGTCAGACAGAAGCAAGGTATCTACAAGCCAAGGGACAGAAAGGAATGTCACCAAATGGCAGTGGGTGCAAGAGGTAAAGAACCTTCTGCCCTGCAGGTATCAGAGAACTGCAGACTGCTTGATTTCAGACCTGAGGTCCCACAACCTCATGACAATATTTGTCTGAAAATCGAAGCCAAGGAATCAATGTTCTTTACCTCAGCAATATGAAACCAATCTAAGAAGTGCACTGGTTAGTAAATTCTCCAATACTATGATTATATAACTTCTCCAAATGTGTTCATTTATACTCAAACACCAGCTTAATCTTCATTTTATTAACCTCTCACTTCTCATTGAGAAGCATCACCAATTAAGGGAAACTCTGGTCTCATAACTAGCTTTCATAGAAATTCAAATAGCCCAAGATGTTTCACATTATAACTTCCCTCCTGAAACACTTTGGATTCTGTTGCTGTAATAAAACACCATGACTAAAAGCAAGCAGGGGAGAAAAGGTTTTATTTTATCTTACAGCTCACAGTCCATCAAGAAAGCTAAATCTGGCCAGGAACTCAAGCAGAAGCCAAAGCAAGAACCATGGCTTATTTCCAAAGCAAGAATTTACTGACTTCCTTCCAAGCTACCTTTGTTATATCTCCCAGACCACCTGCCCAGGGATGGTTCCATCCACAGTAGGCTGGGCTCTCCCACATCGATAAATCCCCAAGAAAATGCTACATAGATGTGCCTAACATATCTGATGGATGCAGCTGAGGCTCCCTCCTCCCAAGTGACTCCAGTTGGTGTCAAGTTGACAGAAACTAGCAGTGCACCTCTCGTTGTGTATCCACCATCATAACACCGACACAGCATACATTTGCCTTTGCAGTTCAGGAAGGTTCAACAGCACAGTCTCTGACTCTGTGAACCAGACAAAGAAGAGACAGAACAATGACCCCAGGATAAATGGGAGAGGCCTCCGTTTTCGCCTCCGAATCCCACAGTCTTTCTGTGAGAAGACCATCGAAGTTTGTCTTGTGCTTCTCAGGCATCCCACCACACATAGCACCAGCCAAATAGCCTTAGATACTGCCTACATGAAACATTATACCTTCGGCTCCAGAGCATCAACTGTCTTATATTTTCCCACTAGTCAGGAGAAAACAAAATTATAACTTGCCACTAATCAAAATTGCATGCTGTCCATATTATGACTAATGGAATAGGTCAGTGATTGTCAGGTATCTGCTCAGTTAGATAGATGGCCTTGTC
This sequence comes from Ondatra zibethicus, assembly GCA_004026605.1. Lineage (NCBI taxonomy): Eukaryota > Metazoa > Chordata > Mammalia > Rodentia > Cricetidae > Ondatra > Ondatra zibethicus. The sequence continues at coordinate 49,964 of PVIU01013447.1, read as the reverse complement.
CCTCAGAGATGTCAGAACCGGTGATGGGTGGCTTTAACCACAGCACTCACTCAACACAAAAAAAAAAAAAACTCCCTGTAAGAAATAAAAAAGTGGGCGTAATAAAATTAAGAATGACGGTTATAGTTTTCCAATATAGTCATTCCGTGATCTGAAAATAGGAGGCACATGTGTATGTGTTTAGAAAAGAAAGGCTGTAACTGGCGAGGGTTTCTGAATAGAATCCATTGGATGGTCCTGTTCTGTTCAGTCTTCTTTTACTTTACTTTGATATATACAATGTAAATCTAATTATTTTAGGTGTTCAATTCAGTCGCCTTAATCACTTTCACATTGTGAAGCTATCACCATTTATTCGTTCCATTGGAAACATCATTAAACAATAGTATTCCATTTCCTCTTTCTGGATATGAACCGTTTTATAACAGATGTCTGAAAGAATATTCAGCAGACATCTCAATAATAAACGGAGGACACGGCTGCTCCAAGGTATGGTTGAGGGGAAGGTTTTTATTGTAGATAAGAGGGAGGTACAGCCAGAGGCATCTGGAAGAGTTCAGAGCAGCAAGAGAAAACAGTATAATGACCAGAACAGCAGACTGGACCAGCCCATGAGAGAAGGAACTGGGGGAGCAAGAGAGGAAGACAAAGAGAGCATGGGCAAAGGAGAGCAAGAAAGGTGGCCAAGAGAGGAAGAAAAAGAGAAAGAGCAGAGCAAAATGGCAGGGTTATAAGGGAATGAGAAGCTGGGGGAGGGAAGCCCATGAGCTGAAGAAGTTTAGAGTAGGGGGCAGAGTGAGAATTGCTGAGAAGAGCCAGTGCAGACTCTGTAACAGGCACTTCTGATACTCAGAGCCTGGATGCCCACATGTGCTTGGTATGCCTCGGATAGCCATTTGTCCAGAGTTTCTTTTAGACCTGACATTAAAATACTATCTTAAGCAACCAACACCCACTAAATATTTCCTCAGCACTTCAGCACTCTAGTGTGCTTCCCAACAAAATGACTGACTAGGGCTGGAGAGATGGTTCAGCGACTGAGGATGCTTTCTGCTCTTCCAAGGACCAGAGTTCAATTTAAGAACCCACAATCTATGACTCACAGTTGCCTCTCAGTTCATCTCCAGAGTATCCATCGCCCTCTGCTGGCGACTGATGGCACCTGCAGGCATATGAGCATACACATAGCTATACACACAAATACAGACACAAAAATAAAAAAGAATATACTATCTTATACTTAATTGTCAACTAAATTAAAAGCTCTTCTTAAAACCACTTTTACATTTATATAATATAGCATTGCATATATTATGCAGTCATTTCCTCTGAGATTAAAACCTTCCATTTTACAGAGAATCTTAAGACCTAGGATGCTGAAGGGAAGTGAAACAAGAGGATATTTCAGGACAGGATGTTTACTGTTTATCAGGAGGGAAATCGCACAATGCTGTGGGGAGAGGTAACAGAGCCTAGGGCAGCAGTTCTCAACCTTCCTGATGCTGCAACCCTTAAATACAGTTCCTCGTGTGGTGACCCCCAACCATAAAATATGTCATTGCTGCCTCATAACTATAATTTTGCTATTGCTATGAACTGTAAAGTAAATATCTGATGTGCACGATATCTGTTATGTGACCCCGGTAGGGGTTTCAACCCATAGGTTGAGAAACACTGGCCTAGAGGGAGGGCTCTGGGTGCATCCAGTCCTGCTTCCCAGCCTCTGGGTCTGTGAGAAGTCACGATCTACTACTTTTCCATCCATAGCCTGACCCTTTCGGTTGTGGTTCATTTCATGTCCATCCTAGGGCCAGGACTAGCTTGTTCGTCTTTTAACAAATGAATAATATAGTACAAATCCTGACTAGGAACTTTGGTTATAAAGGAATAAAATGATCCAACTCCTGACTGGGACTTCAGGACGTGCAGGTCTTCCTGTATGTGTGGGCCAACAGCATGTGGTTCCTCTTGAACCATAGGCCTGAAATGTCTCTTTTGCTTTTCTTCTTTTCTTCTTTTCTTTCTTTCTTTCTTTTTTATTTTTTTTTTACAGATGTTGTTGTATTTTATTTTATTGGTTGTTTTCAAGACAGGGTTTCTCTGTGTAACAGCCCTACCTGTCCTGGAACTAGCTCTCGTAGACCTGGCTGGCCTCAAAACTAACAGTCTTTTGCTTTACAAAGATCATTTTGTTGTTGTTGCTGTCAATACCCTTACAGTACTATGTATCTCAGCCTTATCATGGCTACTTTGAAGGGGAGGATTGGCTGGTTAGTGACGCAAAGCTTAAGCCCTCAGTAGACGTCACTTCAGTAAGTCACATTTGACATGCAAGGATACTGAATGAAGCTCTTTGGACCATCTTTGCAAGTTAACTTATCCAATCTCGGCCATAGTCTGAATTTCAAGACTATGCAGAAAGCCACTAAATTACTTGTTCTTCCAACTAGAGTAAAAGTGTGGATGTCATCAGGGCCTGATGGCTCACCACGTTAGGGGCCTAATGTCTATGCAGTCTTTTTCAGTGTCTAATCCGGACCTCATTTGCATTAATAGCCTTAACCCCAGTCATGGGTTTAATTTGTTTAAAACTATATTTAGGCCTTTGGGAGCCTCTATAATGAATTTCATTAAACAGAAAGATTATATAATATACTCTTTTATGATTAATTAACTCTCTATAAAGATAGTAATTATAATTAAACTCATAATTTGGCTCGTGCGTCATTATCATAATAATTGATCAAGTCTTTCTACCTCATGAGCCTTCAAAAACTGCAATGCAAGTGAAACAGAAACAACCCTAAATCATCAAAAGAAAGCAGCTTTTACATATTCTTCACAATCCATGGTACCTTTCCCGGCCTGTCCATTAATGGCCTCTTTCTTCACTATAATAATTTCTTTCCCCCCTAAGCACTTTTATTACTGAAAAGATGGCAGCACATTTGTCTGTGACGCTCATATTTCAGACAGGCAAGACTGTGTAGTTTAGGCATAGCTGGTGTGTTTGCCTTCAGAGCACAAGTTACTTCCTTTGGCTCTTCAAGCTTGTAAGGTGGACCCGAGTCATGATCTTAAATACAGACACCATTCATCAGAGATTCCATGAAATATACACTTTCAGGATCACACCTAACCTAGGACTGCATTGGCATTGGACAAGGTGGAATATCCTCACTACAAAAATGAGGAGGAAGACTTTTCCCCTCCTGATGGCTCACTGATGATACCCAAATCAACACAAATGCCCACAAGGAGTCATAATTAACCTCACCGCATAGCCACGTTCTGGAGTTTCACATGATTTATCCTAAAACATCATTTTTCTTCATAGCTTGCTCTTCTATCTGGGGGTGTACACAATAGCAGCTGTGAGGAAATGCTGCAGGCAAAATAAACAGCAGCATCATTACGGCTATTTTTAGCTGGCAGGATGGAGTCAGCCCCCAGCTGCTGGCTCTGGTCACACAGGCAAGCGCTGAAGCATCAGCATTCCACAGCACACAGGAGTAAGCTGACTGCAATAACAATTCCGAAGCCTTCAGAAAATCCTGACTGAGCAAGGAATTCTCTCTGTAATTGCTATACTCAGGTAAAAGTTTCACAGAAATAGTGAAAGATTTGGCATGAATGCTGCAATTCTTCCATCCAAAATCATTTCCTTAGAAGAGGACTGAATGCAAATACATCATAGCTACTGTAATTTCACTTTCTCAACTCATTTTCTAATTCTTCACACACGCCACACACACACACACACACACTCTCTCTCTCTCACACACACACACACGTGTACACATACACCACACACACACACATGCACACACACGCCACACACACATACACACATGCTGCACGCACACACCACACACACACACGCACATACACGCAAAGACATGTACGCATGCACACATACATACACTACACACACACACACACACACACACACACACGCACACACAATTCTTGAAAACCTTTTATTCCAAAAAGGGAACAGCAAACAAGTAAATTTTAAAACTTCACCATGATTTATTTATCTTAGCCAAATGAATAGGTTCTGTTCTGTTTCTTAAAAATGAATGAATGGATACCTTCTGCCTGTTCCCTGCCTCTTGGCTCTGCTCTGCCATTCCGGCTGTATTCTGCAGGCTCCAGCCACAGACCTCCTCACCTGGATGTTATCTCTTGCCTCTGCCTGGCCTCAGCCATCTATCAAGGCTCTGCTGGAGCATTTTCTTCTATGATAAACCTTTCGTACTCTCCTACACAAACTTGTGCTATGCAAATGCCAAGCAAGTAAGAAGCCATCTTTATCGTCACAGCTCTAAAATGTACCACATCAGCCAAGAGGAGCTAAGGACACTGTACTAGATGAATGAGGTGCTGAATACCATCTTAGACTCCAGTTAGCATCAGTTAGGCCAATCACATACCCATACAGCCATCACACCTCACCCGACAGGCAGTTAGTTAACTCTAATAGAGGTGGGAAAGCCAAAAAAATGCAGAGATAAAGACCAGCCTAACGCCATAGGTAGCATCCACTCAAAAAGAGGGAGCGACCAGAAGGAACTTGCGCTTGCCAGTTTTGCTTAGGTCTTTACACAGTTGTGTTCTATGATCTGACTTGTACTCTGCATGATGAACCAAACAGAACTGCCTAACATGGATCAAGATTTCCAGGAATGTTTCCTAGACACTCCAGGAAGCAACAGCAAGAGCCCCATCAAACCACAGAGACGTGAAAACACCGCGGTCCACAGCTCATCGCCATTCTCATAGGGCCATTACTGTACCAATGTTTTAGGGTTTCCCCTGCTGCAATAAAGTCTATGACCAAAAGCACCTTGGGGAGGAAAGAGTTTATGTCATCTTGCAGCTTATAGTTCAAGAAAGTTAGAGCAGGGGACCTGGAGGTAGGAGCTAATGTCATGCTTACTGCCTTGCTCCCTGTCCCTACCTCAATCTGTTTCCTTATACACTTCAAGACCACCTGTCCAGGGGTGGCACCACCCACAGTGGACTGTGCCTGTTATAGAGTCTATCTTTTCACTGTAAAGCTGTGTCTCTACCTGAGTTTAATAAAGAGCTAAATGGCCAATAGCTAGGCAGGAGAGTATAGGTGAGACTTCCAGACAGAGAGAAACACTGGGAGGAGGAGTCTAGGTGGGCAACTTTTCCGTCAGACTTGGAGCAAGTTGGATATGCCGTACTAATAAAGAGGTAACTGAGACATGCCGCAGAATGTAGATTTAAAATGTATGTGTTAATTAATTTATAAGAGCTAGTTGGTAGAAAGCCTAAGCTAAGGCCAAGCTATTATAATTAAGAATAAATCTCCCGGTCGTTACTTGCAGGCTGGTGGTACAAAGATAGCCTGACAAAAAAGCTTGCTATGTGGTCCCTTTCATATCAATCAATAAATAAGAAAATACACAGAGGCTTGCTTACAGGCCAATCTCTGGGGACATTTTTTTCAATTGAGGTACTCTCTTAGCAAATGATTCTAGTATGCTATAAAGACTAGTTCATAAAACCACCTAGGAGGATTTGGGAAGTTTGGGGGGAAAATTCTTTAATGATTTTTTTAGCTCCTAAAATAACTATACCTATACATTTTATACTGAAATGTATATTATAATCTATAACTTCCTTTTTATACCCTACTTAAATTACAATTTAGTTTCCATTTAAAAAATTAGAGTTCATGGTGTTTATATATATAATCTTTTCATGAAGTTAAAGAGGTATTTCATAATATTTACTACAGAAAAGTTCATTTTACTCTTAAAAACAAGGCCAAGAAAATGGAACCCTGCTGTGGGAAATTCTTCAGCCACTTGGACATGGCCTTTTATACTATAAATGCCAATGTAAAGCACACACTAGCTCTCTCTTCTGGCTGCTGGATTCAGTTGCTATTTTCCCGTTTGAACAGAGGACTGTGATCTGTGAGTCTACCCCTAAATAAATAACCCTTTATTGTACTCAGTTCTGAACCAGTGTGGGATTTCTTTTAGTGTTCGTCTTCAGAACCCAACTCACTGCCCATCTCCTTGCTTCCTCTCTACCTTCATAGCGTGTTCCTGAGCATCCACAAAGCACTGGAGTGCCCCTGGAGGTTCCAACTGGAGTTTAACAAGAACACGATTATGTTGCAAGATTTGAAGCAAAGACAGATGCCTGAAGTTTTGTCAGATTTGCTGAAATTTGAAAAACACAGTGGTATCTTCCACTATAGAAATCAAGGAAGTTTCAGTGGATGTACCTAAATTCATCTTATTTAAAAGAAATCTGAAGGGGCAAAGCAAGATGGTCAAGTAGATCCAGGTGCCTTGCTGTCAAGCCTGATGACCTAAGTTGGATCCATGACCCACATGATGGCAGGAGAGACTTAGCTCCCCATGGTGCTTTTGATATGCAGACATAGTCACACCACACACACACACATACACGAAATAAAAACACTTTAGTAGATTTGAGAGAGCTTTTTGTTTGTTTCTTGTTTTCCTTCATCCTTTGAAGCAGGGTCTCATACTGTAACTGAGACTGGCCTGGAACTCACTACATAACCCATGACCTCAAATTCATGGTGGTCCTCCTGCCTCTGCCCCCTTAGTTCTGGGGTTGCAGGCACGAGCTAGATACGTGGCTTTCCTTTCACTTTGGAATAGATTCAAAAAGTGGATCTATCACAATCCTGTGTTCTTAACACCATTGTCAGTGGCCTGTGTCAAAAATTAAAAAACTCCCTAGAAAAAGATGAATTACAGGATACAGCATAGAATACTGTTCCATTATTAGGTTATAAAGTCAGCATACATAACCAAAATCAAATGCATCTAATGAATCAAGACATTTCTTTCCATTGTGAATAAAATACTGTACATATTTCTAAGAGCTCTGAAGAATAATTATTACACATACCAAAGTCTGATAATCAATTAGCAAGGTAAATAGAGGGAATAAAAAATTATCCATGGAAAATTCATTCTGAGTGAATGAGTTGACTTTTCTTTTTCTTTTGGTTTTATTTTATTTTATTGAGCTAAAGATTTTTCTCTGCTCCCCCCTCCCTGACTCTCCCCTCCTCTACAGGCATTTCCTATGGTCCCCATGCTCCCATTTACTTAGGAGATCTTGTCTTTTTCTACTTCCCATGTAGATTAGACCCATGTATGTCTCTCTTAGGGTCCTCATTGCTGTCTAGGTTCTCTGGGATTGTGATTTATGGGCTGGTTTTCTTTGTTTTATGTTTTAAAACCACTTATGAGTGAGTACATGTGATAATTATCTTTCTGGGTCTAGGTCACTTCACTCAATATGATGTTTCTAGTTCAATCCATTTGCCTGCAACTTTCAAAATGTCATTATTTTTTTCTGATGTGTAGTACTCCATTGTGTAAATATAGCACCTTTTCCTTATCCATTCTTCAGTCAAGGGGCATTTAGGTTGTTTCCAGGTTCTGGCTATGACAAATAATGCTGCTTTGAACATAATTGAGCACATGTCCTTGTGGCATGATTGAGCATCCTTTGGATACATACCCAAAAGTGGTATTGCTGGGTCTTGAGAAAGGTTGTTTCCTAATTTTCTGAGAAATTGCCACACTGACATCCAAAGGGGCTGTACCAGCTTGGATTCCCACCAGCAATGGTGGAGTGTTCCCTTTACCCTACAACCTCTCCAGCATAAGTTGTCATCAGTGTTTTTGATCTTGGCCATTTTTATAGGTGTCAGATGAAATCTCAGAGTTGTTTTGATTTGCATTTCTCTGATGGCTAAGGATGTTGAGCATTTCCTTAAGCGTCTTTCAACCATTTTAGATTCCTCTGTTGAGAGTTCTCTGTTTTGGTCTGTACTCCTTTTTTTATTGGATTATTTGTTCTTTTGATGACCAATTTCCTGATTTCTTTGTATATTTGAAGATCAGATGTCTGATGTGCGGATCATGAAGATCTTTTCCCATTCTGTAGGCTGTTGTTTTGTCTTATTGACTGTGTCCTTTGCTTCTGCTTTTCAGTTTCAGAAGATCCGATTTATTAATTGTTTCAGTGTCTGTGCTGCTGGGGTTATATTTAGGAAGTAGTCTCCTGTGCCAATGCATTCAAGTGTACTTTCCACTTTCTCTTCTATAAGGTTCAGCTTTATGTTGAGGTCTTTGATCCATTTGGACTTGAGTTTTGTACATGGTGATAGATATGGGTCTACTTTCATTCTTCTACATGTTGATATCTAGTTATGCCAGCACCATTTGTTAAATATGCTTTCTTTTTTTCCATTTGATATTTTTTGCTTCTTTGTCAAAAATCAGGTATTCAAAGGAGTGTGGATTGATATCCAGGTCTTCTATTCGGTTCCATTGGTCCTCCTGTCTCTTCTTATGCCAGTACCAGGCTGTTTTCAGTACTGTAGCTCTGTAGTAGAGTTTGAAGTCAGGGATTGTGATGCCTCCAGAAGCTCTTTTATTGTACAGGATTGTTTTGGCTATCCTGGGTCTTTTGCTTTTTCCTGTGAAGTTGAGTACTGTTCTTTCAAGGTCTGTGAAGAGAGTAGACCTTCCTTTTACTGTGATATCTGCAAGTGATTGGCAGTCAAAGAGAAATGGTTGGGAATTTTCACAGCATTCTTATTTTCCTTTAATATTTGTTCTATTGTCTGTTTCTCTTTCCGGAATTTTCAAGTCACTTTGACTTATTTTTAAGACAAGTTTGCTTTAAAGAAAATTTGCAAAATCTATGCAGATTCCTAGGTACCAGACATGCACTCTCCCTATCATTAATACATAAGCATGTTACATAAATTAAAGCCCCAGAAACAATCCTGTTCATTATTTACATAAGCAAATGACTTGTGCATGCTTTGTAAGTTGTATCAACTATATTTTCTTTTATGTTTTAGCAGTTAAACTCAGCACTCTACATTATACTTCATTGATGTGTTTCCTTATATTCTTATTGGCTGTTCCTTAGATTTTCATTGTTTTGCATATCTGTAATGGTTGATCTTGATTATCAACTTGATGAGATTTAGAATCACCATGGAAACATGCCATTAAACTTGTCTGTGGGAGCATTTTAGAAGAAACCCATCCTCAGTATGTGAACCTTCCAATGGTTGACTTGGAAGGAGGTTCAAGAAAAGAGAAGTGCTCATTTGTCTGCCTGCACATTTTTCTGAGTGACTGTGTCTGACATGGCTGCTGGTGATGTCCAGACTCTAGCTCCTTCAGCCTCCCAGTGTGCATTCAATATCAGTGACTCTCCAGGGATCTTCCAGGCTTGCAGCACTGGATTATGACTGTCAGATTTTCAGGAAGAATTAACAGAAAACTACAAAAAATTAGTCATTTAGTGAAGAAAACAATGAAAGTTTAACTTTGCAGAAAAGGTGGATAGGTAGAGAGCAGCCATAATTATTTAGGGGATTAGTGCCATTGAAGAGAAATCAACAACTTATCCACTACTTCTGAACTCAGCTTTACTCCAGTTTTCAAGACATGAGCACAATATAGCCAGATTCTTTCCTAGAATGTAACATGAATGGCCTCTGGCCAAGTACCCAATAGTTTTGCTCTTGCTCTCCTCAAACTACAGTCAGGTTTCTACTGTCTATATTCCTACTGTCTCCCATGCTCTACACTCAGACACTAAGAGAGGTGCCCCACCCACTAGTGGAGCCAACTGATGGAAATGCAAATTCATTTTAAAATGAACACCTGCATAGAGAACGTCAATAAAGCTGGTCCATGCTCAAAAACAACTCTTTAGAGCAGTGCTCTTTAACAGCTGTGGCAGAATTTAGTAGCATGATCTATGTGGTATTGGTTTTGCAAGCATGCAAAATGTGAGAGTTATTTAATTACAGAAGCCTATGCAAGGTCCCAGAAAGCTGTTGAAGCCAGACAATGTGTAGAGGGACAGGTCTTTTAAAAAGAAACCATTGAGGGAATCTCCGTGATACCTAAGTTACAATGGAGATCCCAAATGCCAGAACAATGGGATGGCCACTAAAGAAAGTTTCAGGCCTACAGCGGAGTTAACTCAAGAGAGTTACTATGCAGAATTAGAGGGCCAGGACTTCCTGAGCCAGCATAAGCCTCAGATGTCAAAAGAAGCTACAAGCGTGGATGTTTGCCCTGTTGTGTTTAGTCTTTTCTCGCTGTTCTCCAACCCTTCCAGAGCAGGAAGAGTTGTTTATTCTGTTCCATTATGTATTGTAGTTATATAACTTGATTTCCTTTTGGCTTTCAGAGACTCACAATGGAGTTTGCCTTGAGACTAAAAAGGAACTCTGAATTTGGGACTTTATAACACTGTTAGAATTTATAATGCTTGGAGGACTTATCTATAATTATAAACAAGATAAAAGTAGTTTATATTGTGAGGTGACCATGAGCCTTTAAGGATAAGGGATGGAAAGTTATGGATCAAACTTATGTGTTGAGCTATCAAATTGATGAGGTTGAGGGAGTTTTCAGAAAGGCTTGTCTAGGAAGTACAAGACCACCTTAAATGTGGGTGTCACTCTCCCATGGAATGAAGTCCTAGACTAAATAAAAATGGGAAAAGAAGGAATCTAACTGAGTGTCAGTATTTCCTTTGCTTGGTTTTCTGATAAGCAGATTCCTGTCACCATAGCTGCCTTCCACACCTTGCTAGGCAGCACCGTGCCTTCCCACCATTATGGAATGTATAGGCAAATCATGAATCAAAATAAACCTTTTACTTTTTAAGATATATTTTATTTCTATTTATGCGTATGTATGTTTGTATTTATGTTTCATGTATGTGGGTGTCTGTGAAGCCAGAAGAGGGTATCCTACTGCAGTTGCCATAGTGATTCACCTAACAGGGTGTTGGGAACCAAACTTGGGTGCTCTGCAAAAGCAACAAACACTTTCAAGAACTGAGTCATCTCTGCCTTCACCAGGCCTTGACTATTTTAAGGAGCCTGCAGTTGAATGTCCTTCAGTGGATAGTCCCAGTATTTTCTGCAAGACTGGCTTGAAGTTTCAGGGTTTAAAAAAGAACCACAAAGAGAAAACACCATTCCTGTGACATCATAGCAAGGATGTACACTGTCAACATGACCTACGGCTGCTGATGTTAACCCTGCAGTCACACCAGCAGCTTCTGTCCTCCTTTGTGTCTTCGTCAGTCAGCAACTGACATTGTCAGGTGTTTGTGTATTTTAACCATTCTGTGGCATGTGCAGTGGCATCTCTCTGTCCTTAGTGCACACAAACAACGTAAAATATTTTTATGTGTTTAGTAGAATAGATTTAAATAGATTTTTTACAGGGGCATCTGTAAAGATCTTTTGCCATTTTTAATTGGGTTTCTTGTTTATTATTATTCATATGTTTAAAATATTTGGAGTAAACCTTTTATCAAATATAAGACTCCCACTCAGTGATTTCCCTTTGATATTTTTTGACGCTATCATTCAAGAGCAAAATTGTAATTTTAATCATTCCTTACCATTGTTTCCCACAGAATTGGCTTTTAAAGTTTTGTCTTGAAGTTAATATACAACTCAAAGTCACAAATGTTCTCCGGGAAGTTTTATACTTTTATATTTCATGTCCCGATCTACGGTTCATTCTGTGTTAATTTTGTAAGACTTGTGGCTTGGTGTCCAATTGATGCATATTACTTGCTGGGAAGCCTATGAGAGTTGAAGTGGAAGGTGTGCCAGTGAGGGTGGCCAACAACAGTAAGAAACTAAAGCTTTGTCTTAGATAAAAAAATAAATGATGTCATATGACTATGTTCACTGAGATGCATTTTAGCTCTGTCTCACAGCTCCTCTGGAGAAACAAACTACACAAGTTTCATAAGGTCTCTTTTGTAGTTTCAGAGTTACATTTGACTACCATTGACAACAACAAAAATTCCTGATGAAATTAGAAGTTCACAGAACTCTTTTAAAGGGGAAAAATTTTAAACACTTTTGAGAGATCCAGAAACCAGTACAAATATGAATTCACAAGCACTGCTGTGTAATGAATAGTCTTATAAATCATCCCCTTACTTTGTGGAAAACCTTTCAAAGTATAAACATTCATTCTAGAAATCTCCACCATGTCTACCTATAGACCAGGGCTCTCATTGACATGCCCTGTAAAACAACTTGGAAAAACTAAGATCTCCAAGTCCAAAGTTTCTCCCTTCTGCTCCCCTTTCTTTCTCTGCAAAGGGCTGCATGAAGTCATAAGGAAAAGATACATTTGTGGGTCTGTTAAAAAAAAAAGCAGCTTCAGTGCTTGAGCTGAGCAGTAGACAAACTCATATTTTAAACCTCCTGTAATACACCATTTTCTGCCTGAAGAAGCCTGAAATTGTCCTTTGCTCCCACTATCACACTGGAAATTGAATGTCAGACACGATCTTGGACCACAAAACCACCTACTAAGTATACATCAAGCCCATAGCAGCCAAGTCTTCTGCCAAGGGATACAGAGGAGCTGGCTGCATGAGGCTGCATTAGTCCTGGAGACTAGAGTTTGGCAGCCAAAGGCAAATCGCTAAGGGGAAGCTAGCCAGTTCTTACTTTTTGTTTGAGTTTCCCAATCCTTTGGCTTTTATCTTCTTCCTGGGTTTTACTGAGCCTCATATTCCCTTTCAATAAGAACATGAACGTGTAGTTCTAAGCCCACCTGTGTCCTCAATAGACCGCCAAAACATTCTAGCTTTGAAATGAATTGGCTAATGTTCCCAAAATGTGAAATATTATTGTGCCTACCTTAATTGAAATGGAAAGGCAAAAAGAAAGAAAGAAAGAAAGAAAGAAAGAAAGAAAGAAAGAAAGAAAGAAAGAAAGAAAGAAAGAAGAAATGAAAAACTTTCAAATTTCAGGTTTCAAATGTAAGATCTGAATAATGACTCAGTACCCTCCTTCCATTGGTAAACCAAAAGTTTTCAGTATAGATTATTTAAAATATTTCTTAATAAGCAAAAGAAATGACTGCTTCCTAAAAGTGAAATGCAGGCAAGTAATGACACAGTCAGTGCTGATATTTCCATTACCTTGAAGTCACATTAAAGACATCTGCAATTAATTGAAAAGACATTATTTTGCACACAAAAGATTTAGCAAGAACACCATGTACACATTGCCTTCCAATTTTGTTGACCTGGGTCTTTCCGTGTCTGGAAACAACTTGTGTAATGAATATCTAACCTTTGCTATGTGAAATGAGGGACTAAATGAAGCTCATATCTAAATGTAACTGAAAATGTGTCAAGTGAGTTGTAAGTGAATAAAGCATGTCAGAATGATTATTTTCTAAAGGTGACAGACACCATCGCTGTATTTTCAGGTATGTGGAGAAGCTATTAAAATTCTAGCAAGGTCTATCAGGTTCAGAGAATGACACTAGAAATTTATTACAGGTGCCAAATTCACTCGTATTCTGAAGTGCGCTAATGTTTCCTACTGCAGGCTCCTATAAAATTCATTTCAAGCTCTTTGGGGGAAATGTGTTTATGAAAATCACACAGCCTCCAAAGGGGAAATGGAAGAGTGAATGAGTCTATGCATATCTTCGTGTATGCAAATTGTCAATGTCATCCAATGAGAAATTCCAAATTCTAAAATAGGCCTACCCATATACCTCCCCTCCCAAAGGGTCATATACTAATGTATTTATCAGACCTCAGCAAACACCCTGGAGTTCATGTGTATGTGTGTGTGCATGTGTATGAAGGTCAGAGGCTGACTTGGGGGACCTACCTGTCTTTGCTTACCCATCTTATTTATTTGAGATAAGATCTCTCAACTAAACCCAGGGCTCACCAGTTCAGTTAAGATGGCTGACCAATAAGCCCCAATTATCCCCCTGTCTTTGTCTTATCTCTAGAAAGGTAGGACTATGGGCATGAACTGCTGTATGTGATTTTTAGTTCCTATTTCTTGCTTGTTTGTTGGCTAGCTTGCTTGCTTGCTTGATGCTACTTTACTGGCTTGCTTGCTTGCTTGTTTGCTTGCTTGCTTGCTTGATGCTACTTTACTGGCTTGCTTGCTTGCTTGCTTGTTTGCTTGCTTGCTTGCTTGCTGGCTAGCTGGCTGGCTTGCTGGCTGGCTTGCTGGCTTGCATTAGGTGCATGTTGCGCATCCAAATTCAGGTTCTCTTGCTTGAGAGTCAAGTACTTCATCAACTGAGCCACAGCCCCAGGCCCTCGTCTCTCTTTTTTCTATGCTACCTCCATGACCTCATTTACTCTCAGAAGAATAAAACTTCCAAACGCTCCTCTTTATTTAACCATTGTCAAACACTCTGAAACACTCAACTACTCCATAAAACCAGTGTGACAGAGGAGGAAACTGAGAGTAAATGACTTTTCTTTCCATTTACTCAGTGACTCAAAAGGCAGATGCATTTGTGAAATGTAAGATATCAAATGGCAGTGTTAAGACTAAGGTTACACAATGCATAAATATATTGAATGTTGCATGTTTCCCACTAATATACACACCATGTGGGTGTTTTTAATATGCCAGTTTGAAAAGTAAATTTCAACCAGGCAGGATGACACACACCTGTAATCCAGGCAGAGGCAGAGGGATTCCAAGTTCTAGGCCAGCCTAGACTATATACTTAAGGTCCTTTCTCATCCTAAAACAAACCAAAAGAAAACTTAAGGAAATGTAACCATAGTTTAACTTATTACTTAGTCTCAGTTTTATAGAGTACCTAAACGATTGTTATTGTTCCATTCAAACAGATAAACTTTGAGGCATAATTAAACAGTTTGTGACATGTTCAGGATCCCTCTCAGGGGGACCTGCTAAAGGGCTGATATTTAAGGGCATTGTTCTGCTCCTGGGCTGTAGGAGTCTTGGGGAAATGTGTGAGGAGGTGTTCTTCCCATAGCTCTCAGAGGTTTATTCATTCCTCCTAATCACTGGGGTAGATAATTTCTTCTAAAGGTAAGATAATAAACTTCTAACCTCCATATGGTCCTGAATAATACAAGATGCAATATTTTAAATCAGATCTCACCAAAGGTGAGCTCACTTTTGAGGTTCAGATCGATCCCAGTGCTCCTCCCATTTATAGTTAAGTCCTTTTCCGAGTCTCACCAGACTTTCATCCACCTGCTTCTACCCCTGAGTTGCATTCATCTCCCCAGCTTTGTAGAAACACTGCCAAAGAAGCAGTAAGCAAAGGAAAAGGAATCTGACATAATCAAATAAATGTATGGTATACACCACTAACACAAATATACGGCTTAGAAAATAGAAGTATCATTTAGAAAAGGCAGACTTATCCAGTGAGGAACATAGACTGGGGAAAGTCAAACCATTTTCTCAGCCTTCTGGGCTTCCTTCCAAGTTTACCAGACAATCTGCAACCTAAAAGGAGATGACAATTAGTGCTAAATTTCTGGTAATAACTACATTAAGGGTCTGGAAGCTGAGTGGATGAAGGGCGCCCCCTCACTCCTACACACAAACGCACCACTTTATCTTGTATCTTGCACTAGGTGTGTGGCCAGTGTCAAAAAAAAATACAACAAGAGACCCCACCAATTGTTTATCCCCTAGCTTATGTGCCTCTAACAGTTTCACTTCTGCTGACCTCTTTTTAGCCTCATTCATATTTTTCTTGGTATGTACCACTAGATTTTAAAAGAAAGAAACCCATTCAGAAAGAAAGCGTATACACCTGCTGTTTGAAGTTCATAGTGCATTGTTGACAGATGACAAAATGGAACATGAACTCTTCAATTCCTCTCTTGCTTTTGTCCTCACAGTCAAGAGAAAAGATATTTAGACTAAAGTTCATAGAACAAACACTGGCTCTGTGGGGATCGAAGCTCAGATGAGAGAAAAGGCTCTGAAACAGCATCTATGGGCCATAAACAAGTTCGCATCTCTTGACCTGAAGACTATATTTCAGGTTACTGAGCAAACTTCCACTCAAGGTTGACCAGTTCCAGTGAGTAATTGCTAGAAAACTGCAGAAGAGAAAGCTGCAACATCATAAGAGATGGTAAACGCGATTTTCATATAAGGGGCAAGCTGCACTTCGTACAGATTCAACCCCCACTATGACAACTGAAAAATAGTACTACTTTCTTAAAAAGGCTTGAGACCAGCAGATCTATAAATGGGGATACAGGAATAATAATGTAGTATATTAAGCACCATTTTTGACAAACTAATATTTCTATGTTCAAAATTGAAAAACAAAACAAAAGAGAGTTGGCCATTAATAAAATTATCTTGTTACCTGTTTAACAAGATTGTAAGGTGCTTATTATTCAATTATTATAGGTACTATAGTGGTGAAGTGATGTCCCAAATTGGGAAAAAAAATCTCCTCAAAGCCTTATAGCTAGAGAATGGTTCAGATAATAAAAAAGGAAAAAAGGAATCACACATTCTGGTAGGTGATACAGAGAATTCAACAAGGTGAAGAGATGAGACATGCAGAGAGAGGTAGAGATAGAACTATCTCTGTGAAGAGGTCACACTTGATTTGATGCCTACGTGAAGACCAAGGAGTAGGACAACCACAGACAAAGAAAAAAAGAGATGATGACGCGAAGTGGAATAACCTTGGTTTATTTGTTGGTGGAAAATGAAAGATAAAAATTCAAAAGTCAGATCACGAAGGACCTTGAGGCACGGTATGGACATTGAATTTCATCCTAAGTAAGGTGAAGCGACATCAGGTGAGGATTTTAAGCAGGACAATGACAGAGGTGAATGGACAAAGGTTGCGACAAAGGTTGCATTATGTCAAGCACACAGTGCTAGACAAGAGGAATGTGGCTAGGGAAGAACAGCTCTGAGTAGGGCAACGAGGAAACTGGACCTAGGGCAGTGTATATTGGAGGATATGTTAATGGATTTGAAATGGAAAAGATGAAAGGTAATTTAAGATAAGTCACAGGCTGATGTCTTGAGCAGCTACATCGGAGAGCAACCTGATTTACTAAAAAAAGAATAATCAGAAAGTATTAAGTTGTATAGTACAGGAACAGAGACAGAACAAAATGCTTGTCTATTATTTAATTACTTTGATAGTAAATGGTTTTATTAAGATTTAATATCTTCCTGTTTTGTTTAGATTTTTCAACTTAATACAAACCTAGACATATCTAGGAAGAGAAAATCTCAGTTGAGTAACTGCATCTATCAGTTATCTATCTATAGGCAAGTCTTGGGGAATATTCTTGACATGAAAGGATCCATCCCATTGTGGGTGCTGTTTTCTCTGTGCAAGTTGTCCTGAGTTGTATGAAAAAGCAGGCAAAATAAGCCATGAAGGACAAGTGAAAACTCATTCTTTGTTTCCCTCACTGATGGGCTATGATGTGAACATGCAAAAAGCCAAATAAACCCTTCGTGCCTCACCTTTGGTTCCTGACATGTATTTTCCACAATAGAAACCATCTAGGACCTCCTAAATGCTATAGTAAGCTAATACACCCTTTGCTTTGCTTGGTGTTTGTTTTTAATTAATAACATAGATTAATGCAGAGGAGTCTTTTTAGGTATATAAATGACAGGATTTTGAGATAGAATTTAGGTTGTGTTCCAAATGTAATAAAATTAAATTCTAAGAGAAATGCATCTCTGGCAAATAGAATTTAAATTGTGTTTGGAATTTAAATGTCTAGACACCAAACCCCAATGTCTTTTTTCACATGTTCTTATAAGCTACAACTCTTCCAACCTGTACTTAAATATATAGGCTCCGTAGTAAAAAGGAGGACCTCACACTTTCATCCTTATCTTGTTTCTCATTCTTGCTCTTGTCATGTTCTTGTCTTCTTTCAAGTCCTTAGAAATGACAAGCTCACTCTCCTAATTTCTCCAACTATTCTTTTCTTTATTCTGCCTAAAATGTTCTGCATCTGGCTTTTCACTTGGCGAGCTCCATCTCAATCCTCAAGTTTCACCTTAAAATACTCCTCCTTGAAGAGGTTTCCTTGACAACCCTCTCTAAAGCAGACTCCCTGTCTACGCCTCTCTTTCATCCAGTCCCTTTATCTCTAAATGACCAACCTGCTTATTTCTTTCTTCGTTTCCTTCTAAATTTGGAATTATTTTACCTATTCACATATGTTATTTTCAGTCCAGACTATGGGAGAGTGGAATAGAGTTTGTTTGTGTTTGTGTTCCCCTGGGGAGGGAATACTATCATAGGCACTGAAGGCAAAGGCTCATAGTTCACAACCTAGATGAAAATGATACTTTGCTAATTCATAGTGTATAGTCCCTAGTTTCTTTGACTGCAATGACTTCTTGGAAAATAAGACAAGAAAGCTGCCCTTTTCTCAAAAGTTTTTAGAAAAATAACAGATAAAGGTTCTTAGCATATAGTCACTAAATGATAAATGATAGTTGTTGTTTTAGTTCGTAGCATATAGTAAGTGCTGAGTAAGTATTTGTTAAATGAATGGCTTCTTCAAACAGTGGGCTGTGCTGGAAATGTCAAAACAAACTGGAGATAATCTATCAGATTATGAAGTAATCATTACCTGGAAGAGATTTATGACCCTAGGGACATGGTCATTACTATTCATAATCTTTTCATCTATTCTAGGTTGACTTCCTAAATGGCTTTTCTAACTATCCATCACTTTATATAAAGCCTCAAAGACTACCCAAGGCCTTTACCTTAGAGTACAACAAAAGAATGAAAATATTTTGATGGCCATGAACATCAGATTCCATTCCCTCCAGCTCTCAATTAATTCTGCTTTCACCTCCTTTTTGGCAACTCATGAAGAAAGAGTCCTTTCATTTTTTATAAATACCAAAGCCAATTCTTCCCCACACATCTTAATTATGGTTTCTATTGCTATAAGAAAATATCATTACCAAAAGCAGCATGAGGAATAGATGCTTACAATTCTAATGACGTACTCTATCGAAGGAAGTCGGGGAAGTAACTCAAGGCCAGAACTGAAGCAGGAATACTGCTTATAGGCTTGTTCTGCCTGACTTACTCATACTGCTTTCTTTTACAAATCAGAACTACCTGCCTAGGGATGGAATGGCACAGAGTCAGTTGGGCCCTTCAACATCATTTATCAAGAAAAAAATCCCCCTCACCTGACTTTCCCACAGTTCAATCTGAATTTCTGAATTGAGGTCCCCATTTTTCAATTGACTCTAGCTTGTATATAGTCAACAAGAAAACTAACCAGGACAATTGATTCCTTGTCAAGTTAATACACAACTCGTTACTGTTAAACCATAACCTTTCCTTTCATGTTCATCCCCTAAGATTTCATATTAATATTTATATCACAATATGAAACACCCTAACTTTTAAAAGTCCCACAGTCTTTAAAAGTATCAACATTTTAAAAGGCCAGTCTCTTTAAAACATCCAAAATCCCAAAACCTCTGTAAAATATCAAAAACCTGTGTCAAATTCCAAAGTCTCTTAACTGTGGGATCCTATAAAAAAATCAAAAAATAAATTAAATACATTCTTACTTAAAGGAAGAATAACTAGGGCACACTCACAATAAAATCAAAGCAAAATGAATCTTCAACAGTGTGAAAAGGTCAATACTTGATGTCTCTGACCTGATAATGATCCTCTGGACTCCCAAGGGTCTGGGCTAGCTCTCTAACTGTTTTCTACAAAATTCAGAGCCTGTCTTCTAGGCTCATGCTGGTTCCACTCCCATCTGCAGCTGTCCTTAGCTCTCACTTCATGGTACTGGCAAATCAAAAATGCTGCAGTCTTCTCTGCAACCGGGCTGCACTTTTACCAGTAGCCTTTTGAAGGCTCTCCTTGAGACTCTGACAAGGCCACATGGTGTCATGCCTCACCTTCTCACCATGACCCACTTCGGCTCTGAGGCTTCTATTGCAACTGAAACCACACCCTCACCAATGACTCTTTCCGGCATCTCATGGTACCAGTTATCAGCTTCTCTCCATAATCCCATTCACGCATTCAAAACAATGCCACCTAGTGATGTTTACACATTATCCAGTTCAGCTGTCACCTGCGGAACACAGCATTATGTGTTGACTCTGAAGAAATACTTCGCAGAAGATTTCATCTCAGTGATGCTGGTCTCTTCTTAATCACAGCTGATTCTTCAACCCTAGCTGTCTAGTATCAATTATCCCAGGTAACTTTTCACTTTACTGATTCTAGTCTCTTGTTCATCGTATTTGATTGCTCAGCCCTACCTGTCTAAAACCACAGATTCTTAATTCAAAATATTGAACATCCCCAATAGAGCTTTTCAGAGACTCTTAAACTTCCCTCCAAACTTCACAAGCCAAACCTCTATCATCTTCGCTGCTCTTAGCATTATCTTCTAAGTTTCACAACAATTCATTAAACTCTTAACACTTGACATCTTTTCTAGCTCAAAGTTCCAAATGCCATTCAAACATTCCCAAAATCACATGGTCAGCAACAACCCACGGCCTGGTATCAATTCCTGTCTTAGTTAGGGTTTCTGCTGTTGTAATAAACACCATGACCAAAAGCAATGTGGGAAATAAGGGGATTATTTCAAATTACAAATTTCATGTCACACTCCATCACCGAGAGAATCCAGGAGAGGAACTTAAAGCAAGAACTGGTAGCGGCCATAGGGGAATGTTGTTTACTGGCTTGCCCCTTCTTGCTTGTTCAGCCTGACTTCTAATACAACTCAGAACAACCCGTCCAGGGCTAGCACCTTTCGCAGTGGTCTGAGCCCTCCTACCTCAAAAATAAATCAAAAACCTGCCCCAAGGGCTTGCCTACAATCTAATAGAAGCATTTTTTCAGTTAAGATTTTCTCTTCTCAAATGACACCAGTTTGTGTCAAGTTCATACACACAACACACACACACATACACACACACACACAAAACTAACCAGTGCTTTTTAATTTTTAGCAACATTATTTTTAAAAACAAAAACCCCAAAATAACTCAGTGTTCATCAAGTTGCATTGTGGAATATTCACGCACACAGTCATAGAAGTCAATGAACCCAGGATAAAAGGTTGTGTTCCTATTTAACTACAGTATCCTCAAGGGTGCTGCATCCATACATAAAGTCTCTCTGCATGTGTATGCATGCCTGCTATTTGGACTCCTGAAGTGAAAGAGAATTACCTCTTAAGGTTCCACAGGAAACCCAATGAAGGAGCTCTGCAGAGAACTCTGGCCATTACTGTAATCTCAGGCTCAGCACAGTGAGGAACTGTTAGCCTACAACCCTAGAGGAAGAACTTTGGTACTGGGGTCCAGGGAGAGTCAAAGCTGTGAAGTAGTTATGGTTTTGTAGTTGCTTACCCTCCTAAGTCCACAGGAAGCAACTCAAGTTTTGGGTTTGTTTCATCTTCCTACTCAGTCTCTACTTTGCCCTTATTCTATACAGCTAACATCTTCTCCAACAGTCTGTCAAATTTTCTATTAATTTCTTTTTGCTTTGTTGACCAAAATTCTCATCCATTCTTGGAATTTCCTCACCATCATTCATTATACCTCATTTTTCAGCAATATCTACAAATCTAACTAAGGGAAGTCTTCACAAAACAATATTAAAAAACAAGATTTGAAGTTTTATGCGAAGGATATATTACTGTGACATAGTCACAGATCTAGTGAAAAGCGATGTATAATTAATGATAGAGATTTTACAAGTAGTCACAATATGACAAATAGAGTGCAAAGCTCAAATGACCTGCCCTAGTCTCTCATTTTCCATGAGAAAATTCTAAAGAAGAAAATGACTTACTCAAGGCCTCATAAAACATTTCGTATTAGACAGGCATGCTGGCTCACTTCTGTAAGCACAACAATTTGGGAAACTGAGGCATGAATTCAAGGTCTACCTGGGATACGTAGAGAATTCCAGACCAGCCTGGACTACAGAGTTTTTAAATAAATGTTTTTAAAACTAACATAACAAGATATTTAGCATCAGGGACGAAGGAAGGAAAACCCAGCAGGTGAGCCCATGGCAAGCCAAAACATTCTCTCCTGAGCTGCTTGACTTCCCGTCAGTGACGTTTGGTAAGACTCTTCACTCTGGAAAGGGCAGCCCTCTTCTTTGTGTCCTCTCTCACGGGACTTCCTTCCGTCCACATGTTCTGCATCCACTGCAGCTCTCTTGGGAAAGAGGAAGAGACAGATTTTGTGCCAACAGAGAAACAAAAGAGTGTTTCACTCCCTTTCCAAAAATATTACCGCTCTCTTACTATTTGTCAGAATGAACACATCTGATGTCATTTATAGGATCAAGAAGAACAGACAAAGCACACATGAGGCTGCACAAAGCCTCAAGTCAGAACACAAGCAACCAAAACAAATTTAAAGAAACTAAAAGACATAACACCTCACCACAAAGCCGAATAATTTGAGCACATTTTTAAAGCTGAAAACAGAAGCAGTTTAACTGCTAAAATTTTCCCTTTTGGATTGAAATGAACTTAGGCTAATGAATAAAAGGATGCTATTACAACTTTGGCCACAGTTCAGCACTGAATCAGGGAAGCCTAGCTGGCAGTCCATTCTGAGGGAGGATTTGGCAGGAGGTAGACTCTGTGAGGCGACGTTCACAGTATGTGCAGTTTCTTTCAAGACAACAAAGAGTGATTTGATGGTTAAGTTTCAGAACTCTAGATCTAGATTATGAAACAATTGTAACGATTTTGAAATGTTACATCTCAATGAACACATAATTTATGAAATCTAAACCAGCTATGTATAATTTATCCACAATAGTGACTTGTTTTGAATATTGAGCTAAAGTTATATAAGATGTTAATTACCATTTAGGAAGGTTGATTTAGCTACAACTCTCGGTAAAACTAGTTTGTTTTTAAGTTAGAAAAATAAGACAGCTTCCAAGGGAGAATTTTCATAATAAAAATTAAGCAAGTGGTTGATGCCTTAACTTAACTATGAGCTGTGATAAATATATGCATTATTTTCAACCTACTGCCAGTCCCTCTAGCTACCTCTGAGGGGCCGTTTAAAACAATAAACATTCAGACGGTATTCTAAGCGCTAAGGAAAGCTGCACTGTTGGCAGCAGTAAGACTAACCAATCAGGTTTCACCTTGCGAATAGAGTTCAGTGCAGATTTGTCTGTGCTCTTGCTCTCCACGCTGCTTCTTTTCATTATCAGAAAAGTAATTTTGTAACTAGCACTAAATATTTCCACCAGTCATATTTTCTAAATCATACTTACCTTTCTGGCAAAATGCTACTCTCCATTTGTATCATAAGAGCTAATCTACAGTCTTCTAACAGTGGAATGGGGAAATGTAATCTTTTCTTTACACACTGTCACCACACTTTCAGGTATTCTTCTCCTCATGAAACAATTATTTACTGTTCTGTTCTCATTGGGCTATGTCTTAAAGGCATATAGGAGGACGTGTGAGGGGCTGATAAGTCATTAGAAAATGTTCTCCACCTACTATCCACCATCCTACAAACAGGGAGAACTCGGGATCATACAAAAGCCATGACATTAATTCACCACAAACTTTGAAAAGATGAAAGCAGCCAAACGACACAGGAAGTAGTAGGAAGGAGCTGAAGGCAGTAGAACCTCTGTGAACCGAGATCAGAATGAGGAGGCTTTTGATTTGGATGTGTGGGGTCCAATTAAAGATGTACCTTCTAACAGAATTTCAAGAGGTATGTGACCAACATTTTTCCCACAGGCCAATTAAAAGAAAAGTGAAGCCCATGATTTTGATACAAATTGACTAGAGCAATATTACAACTTTATCCAGGACTTTTAAGTTGAAGCCAAGCTCGTTTATAAGCACTTGAGTATGATCATTTTGTATAGACTCATCACTTGAAGACACAGAAGGGAAGATGACCAACCTGCTGAATCCATCTGAATCATATACAGGACTAACTAGAGAAGGTTTGTCCTCAGAGCTTTAAATTATTTTTATTGGGAAATATAACTGGCAGTCATCAGTGGTCCCAGGCTTCTACGCCAATCACTAGATGAGTGGCAGAAGATGTGCTTCAAAAGGGGGGAGGGGATACAGAAGACCAAGAGCTGTGGCTTTTTACCTCTTTTCTTGAGGTAGAATACCAGCTGTTACTCCTTTCTCCTGAGCTTAGAGGGGAAACTGAATGGCCATTTTGTAATTGCAATGCATTTAAATCTGTTTGCAAAGGATTTGTTTACATCGCACAGTCAATATATTTAGTAAATTAAGCAAAACCCTGCCTTCAGTGACAAGTTCTAAGCTGCATTATGCAGCTTTGTTTCCAGCTCCACTCAATAAATGGACAGCATGCAGCTCCACAGTGATTTCTGGACTCTGCCTTTGCCCATTAATTGACTTGATAAGATGCTGTTTAGATTGAATGTTACTACTACATATACAAGGAAACAAGAAGGCATTATAACTGAGAGAAATATTAATTGCAATTTTCTAGGCCAGTCTTTATCTAACAATGCCATCCTCAGTACAAACATGTGCCATCCTCATGAATAAGCAGAAAAAAGACCTTCTAAGTATCTCACAAAAGAATTTATACATGGTAAACTAACTCTCACTAAGGAAAATTAAACAAATACTTCCAAAATGGTGACAAAATACAAGGACTCAATATTAATAATCTGTCTTTATTGGTCAATGTACAAATACCATCCTAGATTCTGCTTTCTCACCTCATAATATGGAAAAAATCAGAAACAATAGCAGCAAAAAAAACTTAAAATATTACTCAGGAAAAAAAAAAACAACTACTAACTGTGTAAAGGAAATCTTTCCAGTAAAAGAAAATATTTGTAATATTTGTAATCTAATGTACTATCAAATAAAAAGTCAATGTTCAGAATATGTAAATAACACCATCAATTCAACAAAAAAAATAATATAATTAAGAAATGGTAATAGGGCTAACACAGAAATTTCCCCAAAATACTGACAAGCACCTGAAAAATATCCAGGCCCATAAATCCTTAAGAAAATGCTGGCCAAAAAACTACAAAAATAATTCCCCCCTTATTTTTTAAAGAAAGAGAAAAGAGGCTGGACAGTGGTGGCACATGCTTTTAATCCCAGCACTCTGGAGGCAGAGACAGGTGTATCCCTGTGACTTTGAGGCCAACCTGGTCTACAGAGCAAGTTCCAGGATAGTCAGAGATACTCATAGAAACCTTGTCTCAAAAAACACATAAAAAAGAGAAAAGATAAATAGTATTACTAAATATGTATAGAAATTTAAAACATTGCACATGTTAACTAACAACAATGTAAAATGGTAGTTATAAGCAAAATAACATGGATGATCAAAAAACAGAAAATGTAACTAACATATGATTAATATAATAAACCCATTTATGGAAATAGATATAGAAGTGATTGAAAATAGGATCCTAAAGAGTAAACTCCACACATGTGTACATTACATCAATCACAATATCCAAGGGGGAGAGGCAATTAATCAGTAGATGAATGGATAAAGAAAATGTGGTATATCTGCATCTGAAATTTTATTCAGCTTTAAAAAAATAAGGAAATCTGTCCTAAGATACAATGGGGGTGAATCTTGAGAATACTAATCAAAGAAAAATAAGCAAAGCAATGAAAATTAGCTAAATAACATCAAAAGGTTAGATAGAAAAGCTAGATTGTTGGTCATCAACAATTGGTGAGCAGAGAACATCTCAGTCAGAACAGTTACAGTTATTTGGCTCATGATGTCCTAGAGATGTCCCGTATGACCTTATACAGACTGAACACTAGGGTGCCATGGACTATCTAAGTTAGGTCTCCTGCCACCTATGTAAATATTTAATGGCCATTGAGACCCACCTGTAGATATGATAATCTCTACTTCCATTCTAGTTCTCCATTCATGTTGTCACAAACAATCATGTATTCTTTTATGAAGGAATAGTGTACATGAATACTTTATATTATTTATCCATACACCAGTCCATGTGGTGGTTTGAAAGAAATGGCTCCTATAGGAAGTAGCACTATTAGAAGGTGTGACTTTGTTGGAGCAGGTGTGACATTATTGGAAGAAGTGTGTCATTGCAGGGGTCAGGCTTTGAGGTCTACTATGTTCAGTATGTCACACAGTTGCTTCTGTTGCCTGTGGATCAAGATACAGAGCTCTCAGCTCCTTCTCCAACACCCCGCCTGCCTGCACACCTCCATGAAGATAATGGACTAAGCTTCTAAAACTGTTGAATCTGTAAGGCAACCCCAATGGAAAATTTTCCCTTATAGGAATTTCCATGGTCATTTTGTCTCTTCACGGTAATAGAAATGAACTAAGACAACCTGTGTTGCTTCCATGTCTTGGTAATCGTGGAATAGCTCTGCAGTAAGCATGATAGTTGAGATGTCTCCTCAACATATTGGTATTTTCTTGTGATACATATCTAGGAATAAAATAAATAATTGAAGATAAAGGACACTTAAAAGAAATCCCACACTAGCTCAGAATTGAGAAAAATAGACATTTATTTAGGGGTAGACTCACGAATCAGAATCCTCTGCTGGAATGGAGAACAGAAACTGAATCCCACAGCCGGAAAAGAGGCTGGACGCATGCTCTACAGACGCATTGGCATAAATCGTATAAGAGGCCATGCCCCAGTGGGCAGGTAACCACTGGCTGTAAGACTTCCTACAGCAAAAAATATGGTAATTCAAGTTTCAACTTTTTGAGGATTATCCATTACTGTATTATTAGTGCCTATCAAATCTCTCACCAAGGACTAACGTGTACAAAATGAAGTAATCTCAAACATTGTGCAGTCTTCATCTTGTTCCTCATCCTTATTGTTATTATTGTTTATTTGGTTACATAACTTATGCTATTTTACAAATGTTCCCATCAACCTATACATGACCACACATATATCTGACAGATAATAGAGTGGGTTAAACTCAAGACTTCTCTGAAAGAATAATAGATTTCCTTTCCTGAACGGCAAAATCTAGCTCAATTCATATTCTGAGTCACACTAATCAATCTGAAATTCAATCACCCATAAGTAACTGATTAGGGAAAACACTTCATAGAGCTGAGAAGCAATAACAATCTTTAAAAAAATTAACTTCCATAGAGCTTTTATTCTAAGAATATCAGATCAAAGTTGCAGGTAAATGCAAGTAAATGCATTCACTATTTACTCATATAATTAATATGGAATTATAGGAATTCTATGGCATAGTTTCATCTCCTGTACAACATTTCTCTTCATATAAGGGTTGGTATAATGACCATAGTCAATCAGAGTTTGAATGTGATGATGATGATGGTGATGGTGATGATGATGATTGAAGTTTACTTGGTTTTTTTCTTGTCATAAGAGAGTTTATTTATAACTTATTATTAATTGTGGAAAATAGCTTAGTATGCTGTGTGTCAATAAGCATGTCAGATAGAGAAATGAGAATTACAGATAACATGTTCCAAGTAACTTAATTGCTGTTCTATTTCTATGAAGAGACATCATGACAGAGGCAACTCTTACAAAATAAAGCATTTAATTGGGGGCTTGTTTATAGTTTCAGAGGCTTAATCTATTATCTATTATCATCCTGGTGGGGAGTGTTGCAGAAGACATGGCAGGAATAGTGATTGAGAAATAGTTCAGAGTATCATCCTGCGGAGATATAGTAGACCTGGCATGAGTTTCTAAAACCTCAAAGCCTATCCCCAGTGGCATACTTCCTCCAACAAGGCCACACTATATAATCCTTCTAATCCTATCAAAGAGCTCCACTTCCTGGTGACTAAGCATTCAAATATACGAGCAAATGGGGACCATTCTTATCCAAACCACCATACCAAGGCAGGTCAACTCTGCCTAAGAAGATTTCTATGCAGATGAAAAGACTTTAGGTGAACCCTACAAAATTACTTTAGCATTAGTGAAAACTGAAATTGGAGTTATTCTCTTCATATACTGAAGCCACTATGTCCACTATGGATTATAGTGACTTCACGGAGAGAGATTTGGAGAAATAATGATAATGTCTTACCACACAAAGCAAGAATACTGTATATAACCATATGGAACAACAGAGTTCCCTCAGTCTTTCTTCTGTTACCGTACTTGCTTTAAACTTGGAACTAACATGAGATCCGCAGAACAACAGAATCACCTGGGAACTTTCTGAAAATATATATATTACAGACCTTACTCAATGACCTCACTTAATGACTCAGAGTCTGCATTTTGACAAAACTGATGTGCAATTCATACACTAAAGTACTTACTGGGAAACAATTTACATTTTAAAAGATACCACAATGCACTAGGAGTAAATAACCCTAGGAAGATGTACAATCTGACCATTATTGTTGGAAGCAGAACAATCTTCTCCACACACATCAATACTAGTAGCGTAGCAGGATACTTTACCCTTGCCTTGATTCATATTTAACTACATTATGAACATAGAAAAAGATGAGAAACTCAAAACTCTATTAAGTTGAGTTTGCAAAATAGTCCTCAGGGTAGACTTTGGCTCTCAGCAGCCATGCATGAAGGTCTCCACGCTAGTGTTCAAACCGTGTAAAAGAAGGTCCATGAGTCCTTCTCATAAGAGGTAATGCTATTGCCTTCAATGCTATCACTCAAAAACTCAATTTCTACCCAGGAAAATATCACTGCTGATACTTGGTTAAATTTCCAGGCAAATCCAACTTCCTGTAAGGTACTGAGTATGATTACACAGATAGGGGATATTAAAACTAAATTGAGAAATTAGCTATAACCCTGTCTAATTTCTACTTTAGACAGGAATTAAAAATGTGCCCACTTACGATCTTGCTTTTGGAGTAGTATGCATATTTATTAACCTGAGAAACACCAGTGATGTTTGAAGCCTCCAGAGCACGATCACTCAACCCCCCACAAAAGTCAATGTAAAACCTTCACTCTAAACCTCACTGTGTGCCCAGATCTATGGGACAGTATAGAGAACAAAGGGTCACATGATAACTGAGCTGACTCCATGGGTCATAACAGAACACAGTGTAGAAGGGGACTTTCTGGGGGTAGCATTTCCTGTAACCTACATCAGTATCCTTGAACAGGGCTGAGTCTCCTTGGGAAAAGATCAGAAAAGAAACAGCAACCAGTATGGAGGGTCTTGCCTGCAGTGGTAAATTATATGCTTAGCTAAGTTGAAAACATGTTCCTTTAGGACCCAGTGCCTCAGTAGGCTTGGACCTCACTTTGCCTTGATGCTCGGTCATGGTCAGAAAAGAGCTGTGGTTGCTCATTATGAATCATGTGTACACATCCCAGCAAGGCAATATCCATCTCTGTCCTCCCTATCAGACATCACAAGGTTAACGTGAAAGATGCTACCTGAGTTTTAAATGTGTATGGAAACTGCTGCTGAGCAGAAAGGGGTGGAGAGGAGTGTGAGCAACTGAGACAGTGCATTCCTTTGCTGGAATATGCATGCAGAGGGAATCGATAGGCTGAGATGCATATCCTGGCACTTTCAGGGGAAGAGGGTGACAGCTTGCATCCTTCCTAGGACACAATCAGTATTCACACGACTCTCATCTCATATATTCTTATGCTCCAGACACTTTTAACCACCTATGGTCTGGGAGCATTTCTGTTCTCTAGAAACAAGAGTTCTACAAGTGATGTTCTTTGGGTTCTGCCATATAAAAGGAGAGACATATTACTAAATAAAGGTATGGGTCATTATAGTTTCAGGTATAAAGGACATGTTTTTTGCTTTTATTCCTATTACTAGGGACATGACAAGAAGATGAGATCATCTACAAGGCAAGTCCTCATAATTGAAGTTTAGATTTTTTATATATACCACTTTGGTTTTCATGTAAAAGCATTTTAAGTAGAAAATGTTTTTAGTTTTGTTATTATATACTAAATGTACAAAAAAATAGAATGTGCTTTACTTCCCCATCACTAAGAACCCTTACCTCATGAGGCAGTGATTCTTCCCTACTAGGACAATGACAAGGTCTTCTGAGAAATGGTACAATTCATTTAGTGTGCTCTCACATACACAAACTCTCACTTTCCTTCTCACAGTGTACCTTTCAGGCTGCGGGAGAGGAGTGTACAGAGGAGAAATACACACCCTAACTTGTACTGACTACCACTTTGTATTTATTTGTGAAGAACCATGTGATGTTTTGAAACCTACATACTGTAGAACAATTAAGTTAAACCAATGAGTGTATCCGTCACCTAACATGTTTCTCTCATTGTCATTTCTTGGGCCATCAGCATGGCTCCTGGCTCTAGTTTATGGCACGCAGAACCATATCCATAGTGTTCTGATGTGAGGAATTATGTTGGCTATTTAAGCTCACCCTAGTCACTTCAGGGATGTATTTGAGACACTGAATGAGGTATCATGAAAAAAATTCTCTAGTGGACACTTACACTAAATTAGACAACCCTGAGAGGTGTGTGTTCTGAAAATTCCACTGGTATTTTATCATTCTCATAACCTATTGGCCATATAATTTTCCTAAGAGTCTCAAAATAGTTGTGTTTTTGCTTTTTTGGGGAAAATGCATTGTTCTCCAATGCTATTACTTCACCTGAGGTACAAATCCCAACACCCCAAACAAGATTTTCCAAAATCAGAGGATCCAGGCCTTTCCTGGGGTCTTCAGTCATGTCTTCCTTGAATTATTTTACGTTCTCTAATCATGAAGACACCATTTATTTCATCAGAAATGCATCTCACCAAAAAAAGCTACTATGGTCCAAATGTTGTGTTTCAGTCTCCCATGCTGCAGAACATGGTATGTAAAGTCAAGCTTTGGGAAATCTATGAAATCTGTTTTTGTGATGTAAGTCCCTGGTTCTTTCAACTGAATGTTAAAACTTTCTTTTCACTTTCCATCATTTTTATTAGTTTTTTTCTTAATAATTTTTAATTTTTTGATTCAAATTGAATTATATCACTTCCTCTCTTCCCTTTCCTTCCTCCAACCCCTCCCATGTCCTCTTGCTAGAGCTCTCCACCATGGCCTCCCTTGTTTTCTCTCGAATTCATGGTCTCCTCTCCTTTGAATATTTGTATATTTTATATACACATATATTACACACACATGAAAACATATAAATACAACCTTCTGAGTCTGTGTAGCATTGTTTGCATGTGCATAATTTTATAGCTGATTATTTGCTATTGACTAACCTGTTGCAAGGAGTGGCTTGTTTGTCCTGGCTGCCCAGAACCAAAATAATCACACAAAAACTGTATTAATTAAAACACTGCTTGGTCCATTAGTTCTATCTTCTTATTGGCTATTTCTTACTTCTTAATTTAACTCATTTACATTAATCTGTGTATCGCCACATGGCTGTGGCTTACTGGCTAAAGTTCCAGCATCTGTCTCTAGCAGGGCTACATGGCCTCTTTCTCTCTGCCTTCCTTCTCCCAGTATTAAGTCCAGCTTTTCCCGCCTACCTAAGTTCTGCCCTATCAACAGACCAAGGCAGTTTCTTTATTCATTAACCAATAAAAGCAACACATAGACAGAAGGACCTCCCACACCATTTCTCCTTTTCTGTTTAAATAAAAAGGAAGGGCTTAGTTTAACATAGTAAAATTACATATAACAAAACAGGTATCAAGCAAGAATTAGTTACAATATTTATATCTTCTTTCTATCTATTCTCTATCTCCTCAAAGACTACAGAAGGATATAATATTACCTAAGTTAACAGGAAGTGTATTGTAATCAACTTCCAAAATTCTAGAACTGACAGAGACATCTCGCAAACTGGACAGTCATCCAAAGTCTCATTTGCAATGTTGAAGTAACCAACTTTGGCTAAGGCCTAGCATAACTGACAGACCATTTTCAGAGGCAGGAAATTTTCAAAACTGTCTTATCCATGTTGGGCGCCAATTTGTTGAAGGAGGCTGCTTGTTTGTGCCGGCCACCCAGAACCAAAATAACCACACAGAAACTATATTAATTAAAACACTGCTTGGCCCATTAGCTCTAACATCTTATTGGCTAACTCTTACATCTTAATTTAGCCCATTTCAAGTAATCTGTGCATCACCACAAGGTTGTGACCTACCAGCAAAGTTTCAGCATGTCTGTCCCCAGCAGCTCCATGGCTTTTCCTTCTGACTCTGCCCTTCTTCCTCCCAGAATTCAGCTTAGTTTTTACCACTTAGTTTTGTTCTGCCCTTGCCATAGGCTCAAAGCAGTTCTTTATTCATTAACCAATAAAAGCAACACAGACAGGAGGATCTACCACACCACTAACCAATTAGGGATTCATCCCTGGGGAAGACTAATTCTTCCTCTCTAGAATTCCTAGTTGACTTTAGTTCTTTGTCTGAAGATGGGACTCCTTGGGATTTACCCTTTCACATTAGGCAGGTCAATTAGGGGCATCAATGTTTTGAGTCTTCTTTGGGCAGCCATATTGTTTCATTATTATAGAAATAGCTTCTTTGTCATTCTAGAAGACACGGTGCACACAACAGACTCCCCACAATTTTCTGTTCCCTTTTCTATGATGTTCCTTAAGCCTTAGGTACAGGAATCATCCTATTGATCTATCTATTAAGGCTGGGCACCTCACCATCTGTTGTTTTCCATGTTTTGACCAGTTGTGGTTTTAAGTGATGGTATGAACCCTGCATAAAGAGTAGCTTTTTTGATGAGGGTGAAAGTCACATTTATCTGTGGGCTAGGGTAAATATTTATAATGCATTTGGGAGTTATACTGGTCTAGTCAAGGGATGATAACAGGTTCTTTTCTAAGATTCATGACCTCAAGAGTCCCAGGTAATTAGATAGGTTTGTAGGATCAGGTTTCCATTAGATAGATGGACCAAGCTATGAGTACCATTATCATACTTTTAGGGCTATCCTGCCTTGCTGGTCATTGTTGTGGTTCATAGGCATCATAGTCAAATAAGAATATATTGATTGTTTCTGCCTTTGGCAGCTTTCAAGGCACCTTCTGGTACTATGAAAGCTAGCCCGTGAGGACAAGGCTTTCAGATCAGATCCAGCTCAGAATTCTGTGTATGAAGTATAAAGTGTCTTCAGTAATAGTGACTTGTCTTTAACTCCTAGGAGGGAAGCAAGGGCAACAAAGGTCTATGTTGTTTTAGGTGTGTCTCTTGTGTTAACCTGACCTACACTCTAAAAGAGTTTTCTCAAACCTCTTTTAACATTTTTGTTAAATGGTCTATGGCTCTTGGAATTATTGTCAGTCCAAGTAAGACTATATTTACATACACATTTATATGTGTTATATATAATTTTAGATAAATATAAATAATATGCTTCCTTAAGGCTTTTTCAAACATCCTTTGTGTAATTTATTCTTCCTCTTACCTTCTCTCTTATTAGCCTCCTTCCCTGCTTCCCAATTAAAGTGGCCCCTCCCATTTTCCTACATCTCCACATCACCAGCATCCTGCTATTCCCTTCTCTAGACCCTTCCCAATGGTCTTTTTTATAAAACATTTTGGTTTAAGATTTTTATTTCTGTTAAAGAGATGGAAATTTATATGCATAATAGCTCAAAGGCCAAGACTTTGACTTCTCTTTTTCTGTACTTTGTCTTCCATGCATGGCAGAACAAAATAGACAACTTTCACTGCAATTTCAGTGATGAGACAGAAAGAACTGGAAATGTACACACTTTACTATCAAGGAATTACACCAATATACATTACCTTTTCAATGGGGACTGATGAACACAAATCATAGATTTTTGTTGATAGTGTAAGAGCCTTCTTATCCTGAGTGGTAATTCTCCTCTGCAAATGCCTTTTGCCTCCCTTGCCTCTTCCTCCTCCATCAGACTGTCTATCATCACCCTATGTTTATGGCCACTTCCAACATTTTCTTTGCCTAAAATTTTAGTTTGTAGTTTCCTGCCTCCTATGAGCTGGGAAACTGAATAACCAAGTTTGTTAAAACTCTGTGTTAAAGAGCTCATTAAAATCCTGATCCTAGGAGTTAAATATATGCATTTATAAGCATGATGCTAGCCTTGAAAGATTTTTTTTTAACTTTTGGCTATGGATTGCTTTCCCAGGGGTGGGGTTGTCAGAAAGTCTACCTTTGAATAAAAAGTTCATTGATATAATTCAGTGTATAGCATGTATCATTCAACTTCTTAAAATGGCATAATAAAAGCCTTGTAATTTAAACCATGGGCATCACATGTTTACATGTGGTTTACAATGGGAATTAAAGCCCAGTAGTTTCTTTCCAGACATGTCCACAAAATCCAAGACCTCCACTAGGAAGAAGTAGGTTTTTCTTTCTCTGTGTTATCATTGATTAGAGTGTATTTCTAGTTTTCCTTCCCATGTGAACATTGATTTCAGTCACTCAAGGTTTAGAGAGCTGACCCTGCTGCCACTGTGGAAATTCCAAATCAAGCACCCTTAATTATGAGATACCTGGACAAAAAATGTGCCAAAAACCATGGGCTAAACATGAAGATATTTCCTTATAATCACTTGAAAGGACCTCAGACTAGAAACAAGGTCAAGAATAAAAATATAAGGCAGCCAGATTAAGCAGAAAATACATAATCATTGAAATAACTAACTTTTATAGCAGCTACCTCATTCAGCTTCCTGGTCTCTGAGAGGAACGACACCCTCTTTCACCTCTGAGGTCTTTAGCTCCAGAATGTTCAATCTGTCAGTAGCACAGATGCTACTGGTGACTGGCAACCAGGGATCAGTCATACAGAGCCAATTCAACAACCCTCAGGAGCACCCAGGAGCATGTTAGGAAGGTTTCTGGCCCTGGTTTCTAGAAGCAGAGACATTTTTGCACTAGTTCTCTGGAACAAGAACTCTGTCTACCTGCTCTTTCTTTAATTTTGTTTCTCTCCCTTTTTTTCTTTCACTTCTCATTTGTTAGTAGAAGAAATGTTTCTGTTCTAGCAGATGAGGGATAAAATTTACTCTTGTTCCACAAATAAAGTCTTCTCATTAACCTCAGTCTATGCACCCTCCTCTGCAATGCAGTATTCACAGTCTGCTCTCTGCAGTAGCTGCATAGCCCATCTCTTGTAATAGGATTAATAGGATAGGTTTTCTCTCTTGTGTTGAACACCAAAAATAAGTCTTCTACATAACTGATATTCAATAAACAGTCAATTAATTAATTCTTTTCTTTTTCCCATTTTTACAAAAGGTTTTATATAAATAAGTCAGTTTACAAAAAAGCCACACTGAACCTTATAGAAGAGAAAGTGGGAAGTACACTTGAATGCATTGGCACAGGAGACCACTTCCTAAATATAACCCCAGCAGCACAGACACTGAGAGAAACAATTAACAAATGGGACCTCCTGAAACTGAAAAGCTTCTGTAAAGCAAAGGACACGGTCAACAAGACAAAACGACAGCCTACAGAATGGGAAAAGATCTTCACTAACCCCACATCAGACAGAGATCTGATCTCCAAAATATACAAAGAACTCAAGAAATTAGTCATCAAAAGAACAAATAATCTAATAAAAAAATGGAGTACAGACCTAAACAGAGAACTCTCAACAGAGGAATCTAAAATGGCTGAAAGATACTTAAGGAACTGTTCAACATCCTTAGTCATCAGAGAAATGCAAATCAAAACAACTCTGAGATTCCATATGACACCTGTAAAATGGCCAAGATCAAAAACACTGATGACAACTTATGCTGGAGAGGTTGTGGGGTAAAGGGAACACTCCTGCATTGCTGGTGGGAATGCAAGCTTGTTCAGCCCCTTTGGATGTCAGTGTGACGATTTCTCAGAAAATTAGGAAACAACCTTCCTCAAGACCCAGTAATACCACTTTTGGGTATATATCCAAAGGATGCTCAATCGTGCCACAAGGACATGTGCTCAACTATGTTCACAGCAGCATTGCTTATCATAGCCAGAACCTGGAAACAACCTAAATGCCCCTTGACGAAAGAATGGTTAAGGAAAATGTAGTACATTTACACAATGGAGTACTACACAGCAGAAAAAAATAGCAACATCTTAAATTTTGCAGGCAAATGGATAGAGCTAGAAAACATCATTTTCAGTGAGGTAACCCAGACACAGAAAGACAGTTATCATATGTACTCACTCATAAGTGGTTTTTAAACATAAAGCAAAGAAAACCAGCTCACAAATCACAATTCCAGAGAACCTAGACAACAATAAGGATCCTAAGAAAGACATACTTAGATCTAATCTACATGGGAAGTAGAAAAAGACAAGATCTCCTGAGTAAATTGGAAGCATGGGGACCTTGGGAGAGGGCTTAAGGGGAGGGGAGAGGCAGCGAGGGGAGCAATAACAAAATGTAGCGCTCAATAAAAATAAATAAAAAAGAAAAGAACAGAAATACATGTATAGAGCTTCCAAATTAAGAGTATGGTGGATCTTGACCTTCACTGGGAAATGGGTTCTAGCTCATTCACCCTGTCCACACCTATGCACTCATCATTAATCAAAGTTTCAACTCCACTACTGATACTTTTATTTTTCTTAATCTATGTAATAATTGGGTTATTTGGTCTAGTTTTCACTTCATTTACAACTTCCTGATCACAACTCTGAAAAAAGACTGGAGAGAATAATAATTATACCTTGATTGATGCTGGCCCAGGAGTTGAAGTTTTTCATGCCAACATGTTCTTAAAGTATTTTGCAAAACAACCTTCTCTTCCATTTTCTTTTATCATTTTATCTTGCTTCATTAACCATTTGAAAACTAGATGCCATGCAGGATGCTCAGTACGATGAATCTCTCCATTCTTGCTACCAAACTGGCGAGGGCATCCATGGAGGTTGAATGTCTCCAGGAGCAGTATACCACGTATCAGATATCAGCACATATGCAGACTGATGTGCACTGTTTCGTGAGTACATCCTTGCAGGTAGCTTAACAAAGCTGGGGAGATGGATTCCAAGATCCCACATGGTGGGTCGCAGTCTTTCTCACTGTGTGCATTGCCATCTCCTTTCTGCAGGACATCGGTGAGTTCTCACACCATGTGAGAAGGATCTCTGGGACTCAGCAAGTGCAGTAGGACTTTGCTTCCATGTTTGTAATTTACTCCGTTGCATAAAGAATTGATGATTTCTGATATGATTACATGATCCACAAGCTTAGTATCATCAATACCATCAAATGCTGACAGTGAACCAAATGAGAGGATGGGCCATTAGTCACCTTTTCTACGTAATTCATTGTTCTTACGGTCGCTTCCCTGCCCTTGAGTGTACCATGCCACAAGCAGTAGATGGCAACGAGGGTACCATCGTGTGTGGGGCCAAGTATCCCATTGCTTCCGGGATGACTTCAGTTAGTTCTGACTCAAGTTCTGCGGGTGCATGAATTAAAAAACCAAAAAGTCCAAGTATACTTTATGAACCAGTGAGTGCTTAATTTGGGGTCATTGCAGCCGAAATCGGCTTCATTTCGTCCGACTTGAACTCTGATTTTCCTGGCTGTACCTCTGGCACCTTGTCCAGAGGAGGTTGGTCTGATGACTTGGAGAGCTGAAATGTGTTCCCCTAGAGCTCCCCTGTCAGCATGCTCCTCGGGTCCAAGCGCTTTTATCACTATGCTTACTCCGCCATGGCTGTTGTCTCCGAATGCCGCGGAATCTTCCAGATGTAGCCCTTAAAACTTCCGATTATTTCTGCATTTTTCTGTTTATTTCTACTCAGGAGAAAACAAATTTTAACAACATTTCTGGAATAATTGGTTTTACTTAATTCAGCCATATCTCCTCACAATTTGTCAAAAGCCTGCAGCTTCTGTCCACTGTTACCCTACTGAATGGATGTTACCGTATTGGGTCACACGTGTTGAATCTGTGCAAAGGTATCGTTTTCATTTCCCTTTGAATCAGCTTCTGCAAGTCACTCATCAACCTCACTTTCTTTTTTCTCTCTGTCATAATCTTTCCTCCCAATCTGTTGGCTCGGTCCATGATTCTGTAGCTCATCTTATCACTGAGTTCCTGTGCTGCTTTGGCCCTTTCTTCCTCTGTTTGAAGTCACCCCATTTGTAGTTTTTGGCTGCTGATTCATCTCATTTGTTTACTGTCTGGCTAGAATTTTCTCTTTGAATTTATTTGCGCCCTGTAATTCATCCTTCTGCCCTCTACCCTCTTGTGGCTTGTTCTCAAACTACTCCAAACTCTTGTGGCCCGGTTTTGTGGTACCTTTCTCAAAGTTCCATTTAATTTTAGGTTCACCTTTTGTAACAACTTTCCCTGGGATGTCTTTGAAGAATTAGAATAAATGATTTTATGCAATCTATTCTCTTCTTGTGATGTGTCTGGTCTCGTTCCTATGATTTTTTTTCCCTTTGACTTTTATCATAGCAACTCAGACACATGGGGCAGAGGCACATGGAGCTAATTCATTCATTTCTTTACCAAAAAATCTATATGCTTAGTACTAGATTGATAAATTAAAACTGTCCTTCCCCTATATTATCTACTACTGAATAAAATACAAAAACATTTACCTTTACTTACAGAACATAACAGAATTTTTTTCTAGATAATCAATATCTAAGTTATAATAACTATTTATAGAGAATTGTAAAAAAAATCATCTGTTTAACTATTGGGAAAGTAATTATCAAAATAAAGGGTTAAAATATTAGAGTGCTATAAAAAATAGGTGCATAGACATTATACATATCTATTGACACAATACATCAAGATAGTCACCTGTTACTCAATGGCAAAGATGTTTTCTAAAAAAAGTGTCACTGGGTTGCTTTCCATGTGTAAATATTATGGCGTTTGTTTAAGGCCACCTAGACATTCGGGGCCAATCACTTGACACAGCTCCTTGACACAGTCAAGGGATATGGCAACAAGAAATATTTACTGCTTGCATGATGCACTTCACTGTTTTATAAGTAGACACACAATCTAAAATAATGACTAATAATATAGTATAATGAATATATAAATGAGTAAACAAGCATCTTTAATTTCCAGTATCAATGATATTCTTAGTCTCTGTGCACACAGTCAATAAACATGAAATTTTGTTTCTCTCAAATCATTTCCCAATCCTTCTTATAAGCACATTGTAAAGCTCTCTTGTCACTAGATTTAGTTGTCTTGGAAAGTAAGAAGGAAGGAAAAGGCAAGCCCCCTACCCTTTCACCCGCTACCCCTGTCGCTCTGTCATGAAAGCATCATTTGGAATGACTACTGTGGAGGCCCAAAAATGTGAGCCTGTTTCCATGTTGATCGAAGGTCAGAGAATTGGAACTTTCTTCTAGTTCCTTCAAGGTTATTGTGCTTCTACCTCAACAAAATTTCCACCTAGATGTTGATCAGAGAGTTCTGCTCTCTCAAGGCTATTGTCAGCAGATGTGGCTAACAGCCAGACCTTGTGCTCCAGGAACAGAGAAATAGATTGTTCCTACTGCAAATGAGAGTCTAAGGATCCAACTAAGTTCCAGTTCCCTTTATGGAGATTACTTGGGATTGCATCCAGGGAGTGATTTGCCTAGACTACAGAATGTTTTAGTCTAGGGTGTAAGCATTACTTGTTTTGTTTTAGCAACAGAATTTTTAAATATGAATGTAGCCTGAGACCTTCAATTGGTATGTTTATTTCTTTGTATCATGTTAATGCAGTTTTTTGCCTTACTCCTACCTTTTGGAGTCAGGGGTATTCTAAGCAGTTGGAAATTAAATGCGGGCAAATTTTCAGTACTAACTGGAATTCCCTCCCAATGCTATCCTATATGTTTCTCTGTTTTATTATTTTCATTCGCATCTTAATATTCTTTACTATATTTCTAAATCCCCACGCCTTTACCCTGGCGAGAGGTATTTTTGTCAGGGTGGGTCCCAACAAATGGCACCCAATGTGGAGTGGTCAGCCGACAAATGGTGCCCAACATGAAATAATTCAACCTTCTACAGAAACAGCTCTGCCTTAGCATTTCCTGCCTTAACTTTAGTTCTCTAGACAGCCTATTGTTCTTTTAATCCTCCAGGATTAGCACCTTGCCTGAAGTTTCTAGGGTAGTTTCTGCTTCCCCAAGTCAAATCAAACTGAAAAAGGCAATCTCCTCCAGTTTAACAAACTGCCAGGGATTTTTGTGGTGTCATTATACTTATGAACCTTTATATAATGGCATGAAAGTTAACTAACCACATGATGCAAACAATGTATAACTGCCTTTTTACCACCTAATCAAGCTCAGGGACACCCTAGCTCAGCACATCTAAGGATTAGTCCTTTCTTTGTCTAGTACACGAGCCACCAGTCAAACAGTAGAAATAACCCAGAGGGAATATGACTTCAAGCCACTAAGAGCTAGCTAAATCATGAAATCTGTTTTAGTTCCATTTGATGGACAGAATAATATCAAACAGTTAAAGAAACTTCCTTTGTCTCTTCTGTTTCCTTAAAGAAGGAATGTTCTCCTTTCTATTCTTTGTGCCATACCTGTACCAGAAACTTGCTTTCTTAACCAAGACAGGCTTAGTGCTTTTTACTGTGACCTGATACTGTATGGACCGACCATGCTTTCCTTGTGCCTCTCCTTTTCCTCCTACACAGTTCCAAACAATTGCACATGAGCATGGCTAGACAAGGGATGGCTACTGGAGAACCCTGTCACTGCATGGGCTCATCATCTCATAGTAGAGGTAGGAAAGGAGGGGCTTGAACTCTCCATACAAAATTACCTACTTAGGGAAAGCACAGGGGCTCAGAACCTAGTTCCTCACAAACCAGCTGCCTATCAGAGCGTGTTATTCTACCCCTGGACCTCTCTTCCTCTACTTGTATAATCAAGAAACTAGTATTTACCTCATAAAACTGAAAGAGGGGTCAAATGAATTTATTCCTATAAATTATTTATAAAAGAGCACTTGACCCTATAAAAAGGGCTCTCAGAAGAGATATAGTCTAGGAAATGCTCCCCCTGACACACACACATGCACACACTCTTCTGAAAAACATAGGATTTCCTGACAAACTGGAAAACCCTAACACAAAAACAAAATTAAAAACCTACTTTCACTTTTAATGACATTACAAGAATTCAAAGAAGGACTATGTATTTTATATAAATGCATAATTTAATAGGATTTGAAAAACAACATATGCTTCCTGAGTGTGAAGGAGACCATGAAAATGGTTTTGCATTTAGGTATGTAAGCCACATTCAGACAAGTTAAAAATCTTTTATGTTATCAGTTTTCTTTGGAAGGAAAATTGTCCTTGAGGCATCTGTATCTGCAGACCCCTTGTTAAATGTCAAAACTCCATAGCAATTACGTTATTATAAGGTAAAATGGATGATGTCAAATATGCTTGCTTCCTGAAGCACTGTTTAATCTACTTCAATAACCTTTTTAAAGATTAAGATGAAAATTGGTATTTTAGTGTGAGTCTGTTTCTGAAAATTTAGATAATTTAAAGTTGCTACATCAATCTGTTAAAGGTTAGGTTTCACCAAATACTTTAAAAAAAAAGTTGTCATCACAAGCTAGTAAACTTGAATGTTCAAAACCAAGTCTACTAATTCCCTAAACTATCTAATTTTTTTTGAAACACAACAACCAGAGCTGTAATCTTCCCAGAACATATTTTGCTGATGAATGACATCACCTAAGCACTTAGGGCCCGATGAAACGTATCCTCATGTGACAACTTTGCAAGAGAGAAGTCTCACTCAGAAGCTTCCGGAGTTCCCCGGAGACACACATCAACGGCTTAGCCACTTTGGAAGCTGTCAATGTATCTTGCATTTAAAAGGTGAGCTGAAGCACAGGCATTCTCTATGGGGGCCTTATAAAGCCTACAAATTATTTAAAAATATTTTTTGTTGATATTTCTCTGCTGTAACCACTCGGGTATATACTTATTCTTCATAATGATCATTTATAGACTCAGGTTGTGGCTTCAAGATGAACAGAGAGTGAGCCACTATAAAAACTGAAGCATTAAAAATCTATTTACTTTATTTAATGGAGTCTCATGTTGACTTAAACTCACTATGTCACCTATGTAAACTAGGTTGGCTTTGAATTTCTGATCCAACTACATGGACTTCTCAAGTGTGTAGCTGGGTTATATGGTGCTGTACCTGGAAACCAAGACTTTGTGCATCCTAAGCATGAATTTCATAAATTGAGTATATCCCAGCACCTCCTTTTGTTATTTTTTTACTGAAAAATATTATGAT
Source organism: Ondatra zibethicus (assembly GCA_004026605.1). Lineage (NCBI taxonomy): Eukaryota > Metazoa > Chordata > Mammalia > Rodentia > Cricetidae > Ondatra > Ondatra zibethicus. The sequence goes on along the minus strand of PVIU01013447.1, from coordinate 7,788 downwards.
CACAAACTTTAGAGCCCAATTGCCCTTATTAGCTGTGTGACCTTAAACAAATTACTCAATGTCTGTGAGCTTTATTTTCCTCACCTTTCACAGTATAACAAGACCAAAATTACATGGAATATAATTTAGAAGGCATTTGGAAGAATGCCTGACTCATAAAATATTATTTTTTCTGCTTTTTTTCTACTCTTACAAATATTCTTTTGTGGGGCCAGCAGGTAAATGTAATTCTGCCAAGACTGATATCCTGAGCTCAGTCTTCAGGTCCACATGAATAAAGGAGAGAACCCAAACCCACAAGCTGTTCTCTGACCTCCACACATGTCCCCATGTACAGGAAATATACATACATACATACATACACACACACATAAACATATATGGTAAAGGTCCCATTGGCTGACAATGGCCTTTACCATACCATTTTGTCATAGTTCCCAGTCATTGTTCTTTTACCGAATATTTTTTAGGTAAAGTACATTCTACAAAATAAAATTATATTGTCATGGTCTCCCTTCCTTCAGTGAGTACTGTATGTTGACAGTCAGCACTCATTATGGATATTAAGAAATAATATCACTGGACTTACAGCTAAGAAAAGTCAATAAGGTCTCAGGTTGCAGCCTCTGGAATTTCAATATATGAAATTATAGTGCCTTATAATGTCATGTTTTGGAGGAAGAAAATGGTACAGGTATTAAAATACCAGAGGTTGTACCATTTACCCTAGAGAAAATGGTAAGGGAAAAAATATAAAATCACTAGATCATCAGACGCACTTAGCTGACCAAAGGAGCAGAGATAAGCAATTAAGTGGACTAAACTATAAACAAAGCCAAGGCCTCAAGGTAAGGGAATCTGAAAGAAAGTGTAGGAATGAGGGGACGATCCCAGTGACTTCGCCACTGATTCACACGCCACAAAGTTAACTGGAAACTCTGCATACGTATGGCACGTTGTGACTGCACCATTGAGTATGTTAGGTCATACACCAGAACTTATGAAAATAAATCAAGGTTTGACCATTAAAGAACTCCTGTTAGAAGTTTAACAGCCTAAATTTATTCTTTAACACGGATAAGAGAAGTATTAAGTATTTGAAACCCATGAAGTTACAAGAAACATCTTTGTGTTTTAGAAACAAAGTAGATGATAGAGCATCACACCTTTTAGAAATGAGATTGGGCACGTTCCCGGTGGAATGGCCAAAGACAGCTTTGTCTCCCTTTTATCACTTCCACGGAAGATAGCAGAGCATGTAAGAAGCAAGGCTCCCCTGTGTGCACTCCCTGCCCCTTGGTCCACCACTCTCAGTATATCTTCCCATCCAGGTCTAAGGTACATTTTCTTCAGAATAATTTCATCACTACTCTGAAAATAGGCATGGACCCCATGAGTGGAACAAGAGACACTGAAAATGTCAGGTCCCATGTAAAGGTTACTCAGCGGGGACATATCTTACTCCAGCATGCCCCGCCTCATTTGACGGGAGAATTGAAAAGGTTGCCGATGCCTGTTAGACAATCTTATTGGAAAGGTCCTTTTATCTTTTTAGCCACAGGATCACAGGAAGCAGAAGGTCTGGGTTTTCAATAGAAGATGAAGGTCCACTTCATCTTAAGTTTAAAACATAGAGGATCATAGTACCACAATAGAAACAGGCAGATCCGGGGACTGAACAAGGCACTGTATTTCCCAGAGGGAATCATCCAGGCATAATTGTGAGCTGAAGCCTTTTTATAGGCTCACTTATACAGTTGTGGGGGACCTTCCTTTGATACTGAAACCTCCGGTCCTTTAACAGTCATGGATAAGAATCTTAACACATTTATGTAGTCAAAATAGTGGCATTCAGCAGGGACATCCTGTTATTGTTCCAGGTAAAATCGGCTGAACTTTCTGTATTTACAGTGATCAGCCATAGTGATGATGGGAGTGCGAGATTCTGTTCCAGCAAATGCCCTCCAAAATGACTCCACGCTGTCCATTTGCAGCATCTTTGCAGGAAGAGTGGCTTCAGTGGTCCCGTAGATGTGACTTTTTTGCTGATTAGAGTGATGAAAGTGTCCATTCAGAAAAGTCAGTGAATTTATCAGGTTTATTCAACTCTAAGTCCCTAGGATCCCCTGTCATTAGCTTGAGTAATCGCTCTAGATTCTGTAAGTGAAAACAGTCTTTTATATAAATAATCACTTCCCTGAACAGGGAAAGGTTAAGGGGAGATTATCAGAGATTACATTTCAGTATGGCAGCTATCCTTAGCTCCTGTTCACTTTAACTAATACATATTAAAGAAAATTTACAACTGCTAGGTGCTGCAAAACTTTGATGTCATTGTCAAGCAAGATTATGATTGGAAAACGTGAAAATTGCCTAAATAATGTCTATTTTAAGAATTGTTAATCATAACAAAACCTTTGTATTTAGCCATTTTAAAAGTAATGATTCTACAGATCACAAGGACAAAAATAATTAGAAAATTAACTTAGAGACCAAATCTAAAGGAAAAGGGATGCCACACAGATCTTTGAAGTCTTAAATAGCTCTAAGAAACACTTCAGCATGATTAACATAAGGAAGCTGGATGTGGGACAGCAACATTTAAACAGGAGCATGTTTTATGGCAAATAGCACTGTTGTCATATGTCCTTACAGTGAGTCTGGAAACAAAAGCATCCGCCACTACATGTAAATTAAGCATAGTTCATAAATAACACTTGTCTCATAATAGACTGCACTAATCTAGCTAAATACAGAATAGTTTCCATGTAAATGCTGACTTGCTACTGGCACTAAATTATTTTTAAAATGTGCTCTATAAAGAAATATATGCAAAGGCTGATGTAAAAAGTCTCATTACCAATTGGTTTAATAGTTTCAGTGAGTTCAGAATTAGCCCATTCTTTGGCTCATACCCAAGAAATTTACAATGATGAGAGAGGCAGATGCACCCTACAATAAGAACATGTCTGAAACACACTGTTTAAAGAAGAAGGGAAAGACATCAAGGCCTTCTTTGGTGGAGTAAGACAGTGCAGCAGTTGGTCCTGGAATCCGCAGTACTTCGGCTGTGAGTGCTTCCCCTCCTTAAGAGAACCACATCTCCAGACACTCATCAGATACCTTCTTAGCGCAGACAGGCACTTCGTTTGCGGCTGCTTCACTCTACCTCAAGGATGCTGTGCCCATCAAATGCCTTGGCTCCATGTATGTGCCTAAATAAATATGATTTGAGTTTTCGGGAATTTGAGGGCTCGTGCCTTTCAAATAATTTATATTAGAAAATTAAACTTTTTTGGTCTGCATTATATCTTACTTTGGAGACTGTTTCCTGGTGCCAACTTCATGTAAAGATAAGTTTAGCACAGCCCCAATATAATTTTTAATTTTATTTGGTACAATATTATTAAAGGATTTAGCTAATAAGACCGTGCTTATATTGAAAATAACCCCCACCAAACAAGAGAAATATTAAGCCTTCTACAGAATAGTTCCGTTAATATAATAAACTATGCCCACAAAAACTGACACAATTCTTATGCCAAAATGCTTGAAATCTTATGTTGTTGACCCAGGTTTGTCACTCACCTTTAAGGACTTTTGAAAACAGTTAAAAAATCGAATAGAATCCACAGAATTCCTAGTTAAATTACCAAGTGGTTTTTCTGCATAATTGGTAGCTTAAAGCACATATTACAATAATATATTTTGGAATTCATAATTAAGAAGACATCTAATTTATATTTTCCCCTTTTCATCTGCAACATGTATAAATTAGAATAAGGAAATGTGTTGTTAGGCGATAAAATTTTAGGCACAGGAGAGAGGGCTCAGTGGTTAAGAGTGCATATTGCTCCTGCAAAAAAAAAAAAAATGGTGTTCAGTTCCCAACACTCATGTAAGATGACTCACAACTGCCTGTAATTCCAACTCCAAAATATCTAATACCTGCTTCTGGTCTCTGTGGGCAACTGCACTCACTTGCACATGCCTCCACAGAGACATCCATGGATTTTCATAATTAAAACAGAAATAATATAAACATTTAAATTAATTTTTATTTCTTCACCCAGTCACAATGAAATGACTAGCAGCAAATTCTCTGTATCCTCAGGGCCATTATATTAAGAAGGTAATTACTATTTCATCACCCAGGAAACAGCTGAACAATACAGGATGGTGCAGTGCAAGTCCTGCAAGAGTTAGAGCAGGGAGCCTGAGAATTACCATGCATGTCTTTAATATCATGTATTCAGTGGTGTAAGAAAAAAGAACTTAACCAGAATACATCAGCTTTGCTGATTTAAATAGACACTGATAAGCATACAGCAATGATGTGTTGACTGCAATTGTATCCACTCAAGACTGGCCAAATATTAATATAAACGGGTTAATCTAAGTTTTAAGAACTAGTTGGCAGCAAGCCTAAGCTAAGGTCAAGCTTTCATGATTAATAAAAAGTCTCCATGTCATTATGTGGAGCTGGCAGTCCAAAGAAAGTCCGACTATATAGGCTCTGTCCCTGGTATGGTGATATGAGATTGTTTGTTCACTGTGTCAGCAGCCAGGAAGTAAAGGGACATGCCTGGAACTGAGGCTATACCCACAAGCCCTGCTCCTGTGCCCCTACCATAGCAACTTTGAAAGCCAGACCTACATACAGAGGGCTCTAGTACTTCTCCAAAGAATGCAACCAGCAAGAGACAAAGCACACAAACACTTAGTCTTTTGGGTGAAATTCATATCTGTATGATAATATTCTGTTCCTGCACAGATTCTTGGTCATATCATAATGCAAATGTATTTAGCCCAAGTTCAAATGCCCCCACAGTCTTAGTTGTGCCAATATCTTTAGCAACTGCACAGGAGCAGGGCTTGTGGGTATAGCCTCAGTTCCAGGCATGTTCCTTAGATTAACCCGTTTTATTAATCTGTTTTGCCACATGGTTCACTACCTCTCCTCATACTATATGTATGAGGTGTCTAGCCCATGCCAATTTTTTTTTTTTGGTAGAGCTCCTATCTCTGCATGGAAGTCCCACGTGTCCTCTCCTGCCTAGCTATTGTTCATGCAGCTCTTTATTAAACCAATCAGAAGGCATCTTAAGGAAGTGAGGAAGGACATAGGCACATCTTTACACAGTGTACAAAATGATTATCCCAACAGCCCATCTTCTGTCTTCCTTTCTTACCATGTGCCTTAGTTAAATTTCTTTTGCTATGATAAAAGGCCATGACTAAAAGCCACTTGGGGAGGAAAGGGTTTGTTTTATCTTACAACTTTCAGATCACACTCCATGTCTGGAGGAAGTCAAGGCAGAAAGCTAGAAGCAAAAACTAAAGCAGAGGCCATGAAAAAACACTTTTTCCTTGCTTGTTTCTCATGGTTTTCTCTGTTTTGATGTTGGTGAGGAAAAATAATAATAATTTTTGGGAATAGATTTTTTCACACAATATATCCTGATTATAGTTCCCCTCCCCCAATTCCCCCCAAAGCCTACCTACCTCACCTCTCCCCTACATCCACACCCTTTCTTTCTCTCTCCCATTAAAAACAAACAGGCAGCTAAAAAGTAATAATAAAAGATAAGATAAAGTAAGCCAAACAAACAGAATGAGATAAAAACAACAAGCAGAAGAAAAGCCAAGGAAAAAGCACAAGACACACATATCGACACAGAGACATACACGCTCACACACACAGAAATCCCATAAAAACACAAAATTGGAAATCATAATAGATCTGCTTTTGTATACAATTCAGGACTATTTGCTCAGGATTGGTCCCACCAACAGTGAGCTGCACCTTTCTACATCAATCATAAACCAATAAAATGCCCCCAACAGACTCGCCTACTTTCAAACTGATGGAGACATTTTTTTCAACTGAGGTTCTTCTTCCTAGATCACTCCAGCTTGTTTCAAGTTGACAAAAAACTAATCAGAACACCATGGCAGACTGCATTATCTCCGGGACTAGGGACACGGCTCAGTGGCCAAGAGTGCATACTGCTCTTCCAGAGGACCCAAGTCTGAGTCCCATCATCCACATTCAGTGTCTCACACCTGCCCAGAACTGCAGCTGCAGGGTGCTTTAAAGACTAACTTTCACAAGCACCAGAACTCCCACGTACATATCCTCATAATACTCACAGTTAAAAATAAAATAAATCGCTCAAGTTCATCTTAAGGCATTTTATCATGGCAATGAGAAAAGTAATTAATGGAACATGTATTTGTTTTATATTAGTTTATAATAAATTTCCACAACCGCAAATTTATTACTTTACAGCTTCTATGACATAGAAATCAGAGATGGCTTAGCTCGGTCCCACACTCAGAGTTTCACAATGCCACAACCTAAGTGTCGGTTAGGGTCTACCCTTTCTAGAACATAACCTTCCCTTCCAAGATCACAAGGTTGCTCTTTTACACTTGCTTAACACAGATATGTGACATATATAAAAATAGTTATCTCATTTCCAGACAAAGTATTTTCTTATTTTTATTTAATATTTTCATGGTTTTAAAATAATCTTGCCATTTGAGAGCATATCTATGAATTAGAAAAAGACAATTTGTTGTCTTTTTTTCTAGATGGCTATCTATTCCACAAGACTATTAAATCTGCTGTTTTACAACTGATCATAAATGCTATTTTAATGATAAACTATATTTCCACTGTTATTTCTGAATTTTCCTACTATATTCTACTATCTATGTATTGAAATATCAATATCACATTCTTTTTGATAATTGTGAACTTACCACAAGATTTAATATGTAATATCAGAAACCATATCCCCACCTCAAATAAACATGTACACATATGCATACACACATGCACAAACACACACACATATATATATGTGCATACCACATATACACACATACATGCACACACACACACATGCACACAATGAGCCCTCTATACCTATGGATTCTCTGCCCATTAATTCAACCAAACACAGATTAAAAACTTAGAATAATGAAATTCCGTCCATACTGAACATATGTAGATTTTTTTCTTGTTTTTATCCTCTAAGCTGTATATTACAATGCCTATTCACATAATTTGTACTTTTATTTTAATATGATAAGTAATTCAAAAATGAGTTCAAATGTCTGAGAGAATTATCACATAGGTCATATGTAAATGCTACACCTTTTATATGGGATAAAACTCCCAGGTTTGTTACCCACAGTTAGCAATATAGAGGAATCCTAAAATTGGCTACAACTACTCCTACAGCTATGAACAGAAGTGTGTGTGTGTGTGTGTGTGTGTGTGTATGTGTGTGTGTGTACTAACCAGTATATTACTTTAGTTAGTGTCATTTATTTTCTTGCCAAAAAGACAGTTGACCAACTGAGAAAAATATTTGTAACAATTAGCACTGAAAGTTAATATATAAAAGTGCCAAATCTTCTTGGCTAGCATAAAGCATGCAGATGTTGAATAAATTATAATACACAAGCTTTTAAAAGCATTTCAAAGTTCAATCATATGTCTAGAAAAATCCCTCAGAGCCAAACATAAGTAAGAAGATGTTTAAAATTATAGGCTCGGAACTCTGCTACACGTGACGCAAAGCAGAATCCAAAACCCAGGTTTCAGAATAATTGCTCTAGAAGCTAGAGGTCTGGACTGGGTGTCTTGCTAAACCACTTATGCAGTGCGCTCAGGTAGGTCTTGCTCTCCAGGAACTATTTAGAAGTAAACAGTTTGCTTGTCCAGCAGAAAAACCACAAGCAGATCTCCCTGTTCCTGCTGCTCATCCTGATGGC